>JAGMVL010001828.1:0-61994 GCA_019202695.1 Populus x sibirica
ATCGACAACACTACTAATTCATGGGTGACGAATGAAATCAATAGAGAAAATAGAGTCCTCGTTGATGCATGGAATCGTCGGTGGACAACGTTACGTCACTCTTGACACTGAAATCGTCGGCTAAAACGAGTCACTTTTGGCCTTCAAATCGCCACCGAAATATGAGTGGCATCTCACGTATGGAGTCGACAGCGTCAAAGAGTACACGAGGGAGGCGTGAAATCGATAGCAAAAATAGATTCATGTTTGATGCATGGAATCGTCAAACACACTATGCCAGTGCTGATCCAGAAATCGTCATCGAAAACTTAGGCACCTTGTAGAACGAGCAATCATCTTTGAAACTGAGTCACGGCTGACGGATGGAATCGACAGCACCTACTAATTCACGGGTGACGAATGAAATCAATAGAGAAAACAGAGTCATCATTGACGCATGGAATCGTCAGCTAAAACAGAGTCACTTTTGGCCTTGAAATCGCCACTGAAATATAAGTGGCAGCTCACGTATGGAGTCGACAGCGTCAAAGACTTCACGAGGGTGGCCTGAAATCGATATCAAAAATAGATTCACGTTTGACGCATGGAATCGTCAAACACACTATGCCAGTGCTGATCCAGAAATCGTTAGAGAAAACTGAGCCACTATAGAACGAGAAATCATCTTTGAAACCGATTCACGGCTGACGGATGGAATCGACAAGCACCTACTAATTCACGGGTGACGAATGAAATCAATAGAGAAAACAGAGTCATCGTTGACGCATGGAATCGTCGGGGGACACTGCGTCACCCGCCCTGAAATCGTCAGCTAAAACAGAGTCACTGTTGGCCTTGAAATCGCCACTAAAATATGAGTGGCAGCTCACGTATGGAGTTGACAGCGTCAAAGAGTACACGAGGGAGGCGTGAAATTGATAGCAAAAATAGATTGATGTTTGAGGCATGGAATCGCAAACACTCTATGCCAGTGCTCATCCAGAAATCGTCAGCGAAAACTGAGCCACTATAGAACGAGAAATAATCTTTGAAACCGAGTCACGGTGACGGATGGAATCGACAAAGGTGCTTGACCGCTTTTTATGTTCGGCTTGTTTTAACTCGCAAGTGCACGAGTGTGCGATGTAGCAATTAACTCGGTAAGATCGAGGTCATATCCACGAGAGCTAGATCTGGAAATTAAGCTAGGTAACAAAAAAAACTCAAGAGAAATTAAATTAACAATAACTTGGTTGAAAATGATTGATGGATTTGTTTTCAAAGATGAAAAGGTGTAAATAGATTTTAAATGACAAGAAAAAGTAAGTCTTGGTCCAAATCAATTTTAATGGTGATGTATTGGTGATTCCTTCAACATATATAAGATAACTCAACCTAATATCAACGATGGTGATATTAGATCGGAAGATATTACAATGAAGTTTAAAAAGATGAAAATTGATTATTGCTTAAGAATGAACAAATATTTTCATATTAAGTAAGACATTGAATCAAGCAATCTCTATACCAAAACTAAGGTTTGTGCATAAAAATTCAAGATTATAACATTACCTAAATGATTTCTAAAATTTCTTTGCAATAATAAACATTCATAAAGAAAATGAAAAGATAGACATTAAGATTCATTCATATATTAAAGAACTCACCTCAACCACCATCATCCTTGATTTGGATCCAAGAAGGAGATTAGCCAACCATGATTATATGTAATAACACTTTAATAAATATGAAATAACTTAAATCAAACTGAAATAATAAGTTTTACAATCTAAAGAACCGAAATCTATAAAGAAGAACACAACACAATTGCAGTAAAAATTCGGACACAAATCTGACTCTAACTTTGGACAGCAATTCGACCCTCTTAGAAGCCTCCCTGGAGATGGCTATTAGAGACATATTTATAGGCCATTCTGATATCTTTCCAGATCATTAAAGAACAGATCATTTGGACATCTGAGTCAAAAGTTATGGACATAACACCGAAAGGTATTCTGGAAAATCAAATCGGGACAGCTTGGAGAACACTTTGGTGCACGTTTTTCTTCCTCCTTTGTGAGCTGTCTCATTCTTCTTTTTGACCCAAAATAATGTGACAATGTCCCCTCCAGCTTTCCATCCATGTGCTTGCCCTCTTGGATTAATGAATTATCCAAAATAAATCAAATGTTATTTGTTGTGTGGACATGTAAGATCATGGATGGTGCTTGGGCTGATTTGGAGGCTGATTTTGAGGCTGATTTGGGGCTGATTTGGGGCTGAATTTAAGCATCAAATAAGGATACAAATGTACCTATTATTTGGGCTAAGATTGACATTAAAACCTTAAGTGTTTGATGGTTGAAGTTTGCACACAACATAAGGCAAGTTTGGGCTTGAAATAGATCATATGATATTCTTTTCTAGAATTGGAATAGAATTGATTTTTGAGGCAAATTTGGAGCACTTATTTGAACCAAGATTTTCTTCAATCTTCAACTAAATTTCTCTTCAATTCTTTGTTCGAATTCCGATGTTGAATTTTCTGAAATAATTCATTTAAGCTCCAAAAACCTATCAAAACATTAAAAGAAACTTCATTACTAAAAAGCACATCAATTATTATAAAAAACCCAAATAAAAATAATAAATACATATGTAAAATAAGAGACTTAATGATACTTTTGATGCACAATCACACCCCCCAACTTAGATTTTGCTAGTCCTCAAGCAAAACAAAACATAAAACCTTTGAAATAAAAAGAATAATAATAACATAATTAGGCTTGACTCATCACACTTAAAGGACCTATCATGCAAACATTGGTATCTTTAACTTAGTGTACACAATAGCAAATAAAGAAAAATAAGCATACTCACATTTTCTAAATCAAACATCCATACAAAATTCCAAATTCAATCGTATTTATCATGCAACCAACATAATTGATTCACCGAAAACTCAACTTGTAATCTTCCCTTCTCACTACTACAAACAAGGTAGCAAACTAGAGAAGTATCTATATTTTTTCTTTTTTTTTTTTTTTTTTGATGATATTATTTATTCTTTTTTCTTTAAGTGGTCACTTCCCTTTTGACGCGAATACAAACATTTGTGATGAATGCACCCGGTTACTCACAAAGTCACAAACTTAAAGTGCTTTGCATACTCATATTTCAAGCTGCCGTTTGACGTAAAGATAAACATTTGTGATGAATATCCCTAGTTCCTGAGCAACTCAAAACATTGGAGTAGATAGAACTTTGTACACATTTGTGTAATAATGATTACTCTATTTACTTAAACCTTGTTTAGGACTAGATCAAAAGGGATGATCACAAGTAAAGCATCACACTCATCTTTCATGCATAATCACACAACTCACACAACTTTTACAAGGAAAGATGTACTTCAATAATCTTAAGAAAAAAGTATGCTATATCTTGCTTTATAAGATATTATCTATCCCAAATTAAAGCATGCAATGTTCAACACAATAATGAATCCAAAAATGTAATGTTGATCTTAAACAAGTCTCATTCACATACGAATGCAAGTTTTTTTTTTTTTTAACAAGCATGGTTATCTCAAGCATTCAACATAATCAAATATCTAAAATTAAGTTTTTCATTATCCTCAATGTAAAAAAAGAAAGAGAAGAAAAGTATAAAGATTAGAAAACTGTTACTCCCCTTTTGTTCTCAAGGATGAATGTCTCGATTGAATTGGACATGAGCTGACTTCTTGCTTGATTTTTTTTTACTGCATATCACAACTAAAAGAAAACATTGATGTTTTTTTTTTTTTTTTTGAAAATAAAGAACCTCACACCCCCCAACTTAAAATAATGCATTGTCCCTAATGCATGAACAAGAAAATATAAGAGATGGAAGAACAAAAAGTAAATAAATAAATAAAAATAAAAATAAAAATAAAAACTCATTACTTCTGATACTACAATGGTATTGGATCTTCAAGATCCAATGTCTCAACTTCGACCACAACGTTTTCAAGATAAGGTTTCAATCGATGACCATTTACTTTGAAAACATTTCCATTCTTAGGATTTTCTACCTCAAATGCACCATGCTCGAGAGATGGATTTAATCACAAATGGACCAATCCATTTTGTCCTTAACTTCCCAGGGAAAGAGATGTAATCGTGAATTATACAAGAGAACCTTTTGACCAACATGAAAGGATTTTCTAAAAATGTGTTTATCATGCAAAGCTTTCATCTTATGTTTTGAAATTTTTGCATTTTCAAATGCATCATTTCTCGGCTCCTCTAATTCATCCAATTGAAGCTTTTGTTTTTGCCAACCTCATTTTCATTATCATTGAATTGCCGGATGGCCCAATATGCACGGTGCTCAATCTCAACGGGGAGATGACAAGGCTTTCCATAAACTAGCCTATAAGGAGACATTCCTAAAGAGGTCTTATAAGCGGTGCGATATGCCCACAAAGCATCAACTAGTCGTAGGGACCAATCTTTACGGTTTGGATTGATTGTTTTCTCTAGAATGTTCTTGATCTCCCTATTTGCCAACTCGGCTTGGCCACTAGTCTGTGGATGATAGGGGTAGCGACCTTGTGAATTACACCATATTTTCTCATCAAAATCCCAATGGGCTTGTTACAAAAATGCTTACCCCCATCACTAATCATAGCCCGGGGCATGCCAAAACGAGAGAAAATATTTTCTTTCAAGAATTTGACCACAACTCGATGGTCATTAGTTCGAGATGCAATGGCCTCCACCCATTTAGACACATAATCAACAGCTACAAGGATGAATTGGTAACCAAATGAACTTGGAAAAGGTCCCATGAAATCAATCCCCCAACAATCAAATATTTCCAAAACAAGAATGGGGTTTAGGGGCATCATGTTACGCCTAGTAAGGTTACCTAGTCGTTGGCATCGGTCACATGCAACACGGAAGGCATGGACATCTTTGAACATGGTGGGCCAATAAAAACCACACTTTGCAAGATCTTGGCGGTGGTTTTCTTGGAAGAGAAATGCCCACCACAGGCTAATGCATGACAAAAATTAATGACACTTGGAATTTCATGATCGGGGATGCACCGCCTAACAATTTGGTCGGGCGGTATTTAAATAGGTAGGGGTCATCCCAAAAAAGGTACGCACGTTGCGCAAGAATTTTTGTTTGTCAAGTTTAGACCAATGAGAAGGAATCGACTTGTGGCTAGGTAATTTGCTATGTCGGCATACCATGGAGAGCCAATGTAGGAAGCGATACCTGCACAAAATAAATTTTCATCGGCAAAGAATTCATTTATTGGAGATTCATCAATTGTGGTCTCATAGCTTGAAAGACGGGACAAATGATCGGCCACTACATTCTCTACTCCCTTTTTATCTCGAATTTCAAGGTTAAACTCTTGGAGTAGGAGGATCCATCGAATCAAACGTGGCTTGGCATCTTGTTTTGTGAGCAAGTATTTCAATCTTTGCATGATCGGTAAAAACAATAACAAGAGATCCAACCAAATAAGACCTAAACTTGTCCAATGCAAATACTACGGCTAGAAGTTCTTTTTCGGTTGTAGTGTAATTCAATTGAGCATCATTCAAAGTCTTGCTAGCATAATAAATGACATGAGGTTTCTTATCTTTTCTTTGTCCTAAAACAGCCCCTACCGCAAAATCACTAGCATCACACATCGGTTCAAATGGTAAAGACCAATCGGGAGCTTGCATGATTGGTGCAAAGTGGTCAACAACCCTTTAAGCTTTTCAAAAGCTTCTTGACATTTTGATGTCCAATCAAATTGAACATCTTGTGACAACAAGTTACACAATGGTTTGGCAATGGTACTAAAAGAATGAATGAATCTTCGGTAAAAACCGGCGTGTCCTAAAAAGGATCTCACATCTTTCACGGTCCTAGGGGTAGGTAATTTTTGAATGACTTCAACCTTTGACTTATCTACCTCTATCCCTTTTGAAGAGACAATGTGACCTAAGACAATGCCATGTGTCACCATAAAATGACACTTCTCCCAATTGAGTACAAGATTGCTCTCTTCACACCTTTCAAGAACTTTTTCCAAATGCATTAGACACAACTCATAAGAATTCCCATAAACCGAAAAATCATCCATGAAAACTTCCAAAAAATTTTCCACCATGTCACTAAAGATACTCATCATACACCTTTGAAAAGTGGCTGGTGCATTACACAAGCCAAAAGGCATTCTTCTATAAGCATAGGTACCAAAAGGACAAGTGAAAGTGGTTTTTTCTTGGTCTTCTAAAGAAACCTCAATTTGGTTGTAACCCGAGTATCCATCAAGAAAACAATAGAAAGCTCTTCAGGCTACTCTTTCAAGCACTTGGTCTAAAAATGGAAGCGGAAAATGGTCCTTCCTAGTCACCATGTTCAACTTACGATAATCAATGCACATACGCCATCCAGTTTGGATTCTAGTTGGTACTAGCTCATTATTTTCATTCTTCACTATCGTGACTCCGGATTTTTTTAGGGACAACTTGGGTTGGACTAACCCATTTGAGTTTGCAATGGGGTAAATGATACCCGCATCAAGTAGCTTAAGCACTTCACATCTTACTACTTCCTTCATGTTTGGGTTCAATCGTCTTTGCATTTGCCTCACAGTTTTAGCCTCTTCTTCAAGATAGATTCTATGTGTACATAAAAGAGGGCTAATTCCTTTCAAGTCAGTAATAGTCCACCCAATTGCTTTTTTGTGTTTTCTCACCACTCTCAAAAGTTCTTGTTCCTGCTCTATGCTAAGTTTTGATGAAATAACAATAGGATATGATTCATCTTCCCCTAGAAATGCATACTTAAGATCACTCGGTAAAGGCTTCCTTTCTGGTTTATAAGGTTGGACAAGAGATGCCTCGGCTTTCACTTGGGGTGAAATTAAAGGCTCAAACGATGGGGTCCATTGACCTATTGACATAATAGGCATTGGATCTAAATAAGTCTCGAGTTCTCTTACTTCCTCATCAACACATTCCAAAGAACAAAATCTTTCATCATGAATTAAAGTTCTCTCCAATGGATCCTTGATCCACTCTCTCTCAAAGTGTTCTTGACAAGCTTGTTTGGATCAAATCTACCTCTCTAATGTCCTCATGTTCACCAATTTGTTTAGAGACATTGAATATGTTCATCTCCACGGTCATGTTCCCAAAAGACAATTTCATCACCCCATTCCTACGAGTTGATTAAAGCATTGGATGTAGCTAGGAAAGGTCTACCTAAGATGGCTGGGATGGGAGCATTAGAACCTTGAATAGGTGCGGTGTCTAGCACTACAAAATCAACGGGGAAAGTAGAATTTATCTACTTGGACCAACACATCCTCAACAATACCCCACGGGAATCTTGATTGACCTATCGGCTAATTGAAGGGTGATTCGAGTAGGCTTGATTTCTCCTAAACCTAATTGTTCGTAAACAGTGTAGGGTATCAAATTCACACTTGCTCCTAAATCCAACAAAGCTTGGTCTATCTTATGACTTCCAATAATGCATGAAACGGTAGGACAACCGGGATCTTTGTATTTGGGAGGGGTCTTAAACTGGATGATGGCACTAGCATGTTCGGTTAGAAAGGCTCTTTCTTTTACATTCAATCTCCTTTTGACTGTGCATAAGTCCTTGAGGAACTTTGCATAAGATGGGACTTGTTTAATTGCATCAAGGAGTGGAATGTTGACTTTCACTTGTTTGAACAATTCATAGATTTCCGAGTTCATAAGATCATGTTTAGGTTTCCCTAACCTTTGTGGAAATGGTGCTTTAGGAACAAATTCTAAATCACTCACTTTGACTCCAATTTTTCTTGAATCATCTCCTTTCTCACTCATCTCTTTCTCATTTATCTCACCTTCTTTGTCACTCAAGCTCTCATTTGTCACTTGTGTTTTGATTTCCTCTTCACTTTCCTTAGATTTCTCCTCCACAATACCTCTAGGAATCTCGGAACCTATAGCTTTGTCAACAATCTTTCCACTTCTAAGGGTAGTGATGGCTTGGACTTGTTCATGATTTGAAGGTTCACTAGATGAGGATTCACTCATGTGTACCGACCTCTAGGATTTGGCATTGGTTGAGCTGGAATCTTTCCCTTCTCTTGAATACTTAGTGATTGAGTCAACTTGGTTAGTTGACTTCGAATGTCATCTAAGGTCCTATTGGTCTGGTCTTGAAATTTGTAAGCTTGGTTGTTGATTCCTCCTTGTGTTTGCATGAATTGTTGAAGAGTATCCTCTAGGGATCTCTTATGAGGTGGTTGGTATGTGTTATGTGTGGGAGCATGAAATGGTTGGGGTGGAGGTTGAAATGTTTGAGGTCTTGAAGGGCCCTCATTTCTCCATCCAAAATTTGGGTGGTTCCTCCATCCGAGGATTGTAGGTCTCGAGTAGGGATTGCCTACTTGGTTTGAAAATGGCTTTCTAACATTACTTGAATCGAAGTTTGGCCATATAGCACTTCCTTGAAGGTGGAATGGTAGGACACTCGGTTGTCCTATGCCCTTTGCTCTCACAAACAACACAACTTTCCTCTTGTTGTTCACTCATGACATGCACTTTTTTAATCTCAAGAGACTCTACTTTCCTAGCCAATGAGGCTAATCTAGCATTGAGGTCATCGGTCTCTTTTAATTGGAACTTCCCACTTGAATGAGAAATGGTGTTTCTAGACTCAACATGAAGTGGGAGAGAAGTCTCCCATTGCTTTGTGTTTTCAGCCAATTGATCAAAAAAATCAAAGGCTTCACTTGGTTCTTTGTCATAAAACTCACCATTACACATGGTTGACACTAGCTTTTTAAAATCTGCGGTAAGAGAGTCATAGAAGAAACTCACTAACCTCCACATCTCAAAACCATGGTGGGGGCATGCATTTAACAAGTCTTTGAACCTTTCCCAAGCTTGGTGAAATGACTCATTTGGACTACAAGAAAAATTCATCATTTGACGTTGTAAGGCTCGTCCTATGAGTGGGGAAGTATTTTTTCAAAAATTCAGCTTGCATTTCTCTCCATGTACCTATAGACCTAGGACGTAAGGAGTTTAGCCAAAGCTTGGCTTTATCCTTTAGAGATAATGGGAACAATTTAAGACGAATAGTTTCCTCGGTGCATGTTCTATCAATAAAAGTATTACATACCTCTTCAAAGTCTTTAATGTGTATGTATGGATTTTCGGAATCCATACCGTGAAATGTGGGAAGAAGTTGAATCATGCCCGGTTTCAAATTGAAAGCTTGTTGGTTAAGAGGTAAGATAATACACGAAGGTGTACTTTGTCTAGCCGGGTGAAGATACTCTCTAAGAGTTCGAAAATTAGGTTGATCATTGAATTGTGGAGGTCCATTACCTTGAACACTCCCTTCACCCTCTACATCTTCAACATTAGCCATGATAAAAAATATAATAATATAACAATTATATGAATACGAAAGGAAAGGAAAAGGAAAGAAAAAGAAGATTGCAAATAAAAGTAAATGAAACGTAAAAGATAAAGTAATAGCTCAAAAATAAAAATACAACAAATTAAGAAATTCTCCAACTAATAAGCAATATTAACAACAATAAACATTAAAAGATAATTATAACAAGCATGAATACAAAGGCGGTAATACCGGCCAAGCACTTCAGACAATAAATATAAGAAAAATAACAATAAATATAAGAAAAATAACAACAATAAACATTAAAAGATAATTATAACAAGCATGAATAAAAAGGCGGTAATACCGGCCAAGCACTTCAAACAATAAATATAAGAAAAATAATAACAGCAAAATAATAAAATAAAATAAAATGAACAAGAGGCGGTAATACCGGCCAAGCACTTCAGACAATAAATATAAGAAAAATAATAACAAGCAAAATAAAATAAAATAAACAAGAGGCGGTAAAACCAGCCTTATAATATAAACAATAAATATTAGAAACTAATTAGAATAGACAATAAAAGAAAAATGGTTGAACCAACCAAAATCCAACAATTAATAGTCTAGTCCACAAGTCCAATATCCAAAAAGTTGAGGTCAAATTTTTTTAGGCGGTAAACCAGCCATTTGATTTTTTATTTATATGTATTTTTTTTGTTTTCCAATAATCAAAACTAAATGTGTTACCTTTGCTTGCTAGCTCCCCGGCAACGGCGCCAAAATTGCTTGACCGCTTTATATGTTCGGCTTGTTTTAACTCGCAAGTGCACGAGTGTGCGATGTAGCAATTAACTCGGTAAGATCGAGGTCATATCCACAGAGAGCTAGATCTGGAAATTAAGCTAGGTAACAAAAAAAACTCAAGAGAAATTAAATTAACAATAACTTGGTTGAAAATGATTGATGGATTTGTTTTCAAAGATGAAAAGGTGTAAATAGATTTTAAATGACAAGAAAAAGTAAGTCTTGGTCCAAATCAATTTTAATGGTGATGTATTGGTGATTCCTTCAACATATATAAGATAACTCAACCTAATATCAACGATGGTGATATTAGATCGGAAGATATTACAATGAAGTTTAAAAAGATGAAAATTGATTATTGCTTAAGAATGAACAAATATTTTCATATTAAGTAAGACATTGAATCAAGCAATCTCTATACCAAAACTAAGGTTTGTGCATAAAAATTCAAGATTATAACATTACCTAAATGATTTCTAAAATTTCTTTGCAATAATAAACATTCATAAAGAAAATGAAAAGATAGACATTAAGATTCATTCATATATTAAAGAACTCACCTCAACCACCATCATCCTTGATTTGGATCCAAGAAGGAGATTAGCCAACCATGATTATATGTAATAACACTTTAATAAATATGAAATAACTTAAATCAAACTGAAATAATAAGTTTTACAATCTAAAGAACCGAAATCTATAAAGAAGAACACAACACAATTGCAGTAAAAATTCGGACACAAATCTGACTCTAACTTTGGACAGCAATTAGACCCTCTTAGAAGCCTCCCCTGGAGATGGCTATTAGAGACATATTTATAGGCCATTCTGATATCTTTCCAGATCATTAAAGAACAGATCATTTGGACATCTGAGTCAAAAGTTATGGACATAACACCGAAAGGTATTCTGGAAAATCAAATCAGGACAGCTTGGAGAACACTTTGGTGCACGTTTTTCTTCCTCCTTTGTGAGCTGTCTCATTCTTCTTTTTGACCCAAAATAATGTGACAATGTCCCCTCCAGCTTTCCATCCATGTGCTTGCCCTCTTGGATTAATGAATTATCCAAAATAAATCATATGTTATTTGTTGTGTGGACATGTAAGATCATGGATGGTGCTTGGGCTGATTTGGAGGCTGATTTTGAGGCTGATTTGGGGCTGATTTGGGGCTGAATTTAAGCATCAAATAAGGATACAAATGTACCTATTATTTGGGCTAAGATTGACATTAAAACCTTAAGTGTTTGATGGTTGAAGTTTGCACACAACATAAGGCAAGTTTGGGCTTGAAATAGATCATATGATATTCTTTTCTAGAATTGGAATAGAATTGATTTTTGAGGCAAATTTGGAGCACTTATTTGAACCAAGATTTTCTTCAATCTTCAACTAAATTTCTCTTCAATTCTTTGTTCGAATTCCGATGTTGAATTTTCTGAAATAATTCATTTAAGCTCCAAAAACCTATCAAAACATTAAAAGAAACTTCATTACTAAAAAGCACATCAATTATTATAAAAAACCCAAATAAAAATAATAAATACATATGTAAAATAAGAGACTTAATGATACTTTTGATGCACAATCAGACAGCACCTACTAATTCACGCCCGACGAATGAAATCAATAGAGAAAACAGAGTCATCGTTGATGCATGGAATCGTCGGTGGACACTGCGTCACACTACGACCTTAAATCGTCGGCTAAAACGAGTCACTGTAGGCCTTGAAATCGCCCTTTGAAATATGAGTGGCGCTCACGTATGGAGTCGACAACGTCAAAGAGTTCACGAGGGATGCGTGAAATCGATAGCAAAAAATAGATTCATGTTTGACGCATGGAATCGCCAAACACACTATGCAAGTCTTGATCCGAAATCGTCATTGAAAGCGAGCCACTGTAGAGAACGGGAAATCATCTTTGAAAGCGAGTCACGGATGACGGATGGAATCGACAGCACCTACTAATTCACGGGTGACGAATGAAATCAATAGAGAAAACAGAGTCATCATTGACGCATGGAATCGTCAGCTAACACCGACCAGAAATGTCACTTTTGGCCTTGAAATCGGCATTCTGAAATATGAGTGGCAGCACACGTATGGAGTCGACAACGTCAAAGAGTACACGAGGGAGGCGTGAAATCGATAGCAAAAATAGATTCATGTTTGACGCATGGAATCGGCAAACACACTATGCCAAGTCTTGATCCGAAATCGTCGGCGAAAACCGAGGCACTCTAGAATGAGAAATCATCTTTGAAGCGAGTCACGGGGACGGATGGAATCGACAAGACCTTCTAATTCACGGCTGACTCATGAAATCAATAGAGAAAACAGAGTCATTGTTGACGCATGGAATCGTCGGTGGACACTGCGTCACTCTACGACCTGAAATCGTCGGCTAAAACAGAGTCACTGTTGGCCTTGAAATCGCCAGCGAAATATGAGTGGCAGCTCACGTATGGAGTCGACAGTGTCAAAGAGTTCACGTTGGAGGCATGAAATCGATATCAAAAATAGATTCACGTTTGACGCATGGAATCGTCAAACACACTATGCCAGTGCTGATCCGTAAATCGTCGCCTAAACCGAGCCACGTAGAACGAGCAATCATCTTTGAAAGCGAGTCACGATCGACGGATGGACTCGACAACACCTACTAATTCACGGGTGACGAATGAAATCAATAGAGAAAACAGAGTGATCGTTGACGCATGGAATCGCGGGGACACGCGTCACTACGACGTGAAATCGTCGGCTAAAAGCAGTCATCTGTTGGCCTTTAAATCGCCACTGAAATATGAGTGGCAGCTAACGTATGGAGTCAACGGCATGAAAGAGTTTACGAGGGAGGCATGAAATCGATAGCAAAAATAAATTCATGTTTGACCCATGGAATCGTCAAACACGCTATGCCGTTGCGATCCGAAATCGTCAAGGCGCGAGGCACTCTAGAACGAGAAATCATCTTTGAAAGCGAGTCACGGGACGGATGGAATCGACAAGCACCTACTAATTCACGGGTGACGAATGAAATCAATAGAGAAAACAGAGTCATCGTTGACGCATGGAATCGTCGGGGAATCTTGGGTCACTAACGACCGAAATCGTCGGCTAAAAAAGGAGTCATCGTTGGGCCTTGAAATCGCCACGCAATATGAGTGGCAGCTCATGTATGGAGTCGCGGCGTCAAATAGTATACGAGGGAGGCGTGAAATCGATAGCAAAAATAGATTCATGTTTGACGATGGAATCGTCAAACACACTATGCGAAAGTCTTGATCCGGAAATCGTTAGCGAAAACTGAGCCACTGTAGAATGAGGAATCATCTTTCAAAGCGAGTCACGGGTGACGGATGGAATCGACGAGCACCTACTAATTCACAAGTGACGAATGAAATCAATAGAGAAAAACGAGTCATCGTTGACGCATGGAATCGTCGGGGGACACTGCGTCACTACTTACCGAAATTGTCGGCTAAAACGAGAGTCATCGTTGGCCTTGAAATCGCCACCGAAATATGAGTGGCAGCTCACGTATGGAGTCGACGGCGTCAAAGAGATCACGAGGGAGGCGTGAAATCGATAGCAAAAATAGATTCATGTTTGACGGATGGAATCGCAAACACACTATGCCGTTGTTGATCCGGAAATCGTCGTGCGGCGAGGCACGGTAGAACGAGGAATCATCTTTGAAAGCGAGTCACGGGGACGGATGGAATCGACAAAGCACCTACTAATTCACGTGTGACGAATGAAATCAATAGAGAAAACAGAGTCATCGTTGACGCATGGAATCGTCGGTGGACATGCGTCACGACGACTGAAATCGTCGGCTAAAACAGAGTCATCTGTTGCCCTTGAAACGTCCACTGAAATATGAGTGGCATCTCATGTATGGAGTCGACGGCGTCAAAGAGTTCACGAGGGAGGCATGAAATCGATAGCAAAAATAGATTCATGTTTGACGCATGGAATCGTCAAACACACTATGCCAGCTCGATCAAGAAATCATCGGTGAAAACCGAGCCACTGTGAGATCGAGAAATCATCTTTGAAACTGAGTCACGGCTGACGGATGGAATCGACAACACCTACTAATTCACGGCCAACGAATGAAATCAATAGAGAAAACAGAGTCATCGTTGATGCATGGAATCGTCAGTGGACACTTCCTCTCGACCGAAATCGTCGGCTAAAAACGAGTCACTGTAGGCCTTGAAATCGCAAGCTGAAATATGAGTGGCAGCTCATGTATGGAGTCGACAGCGTCAAAGAGTTCACGAGGGATGCGTGAAATCAATAGCAAAAATAGATTCATGTTTGACGCATGGAATCGCCAAACACACTATGCCGGTCTTGATCCGTAAATCGTCGTGAAAACCGAGCCACCGTAGAACGGAAATCATTTTGAAACTTAGTCACGGATGACGGATGGAATCGACAGCACCTACTAATTCACGGGTGACGAATGAAATCAATAGAGAAAATAGAGTCATCATTGACGCATGGAATCGTCAGCTAAAACAGAGTCACTTTTGGCCTTGAAATCGGCACTGAAATATGAGTGGCAGCTCACGTATGGAGTCGACAACATCAAAGAGTACACGAGGGAGGCGTGAAATCGATAGCAAAAATAGATTCATGTTTGACGCATGGAATCGGCAAACACACTATGCCGAAATCTTGATCCGAAATCGTCAGCGAAAAGCGAGGCACTCTAGAATGAGAAATCATCTTTGAAAGCGAGTCACGGTGACGAATGGAATCGACAAGCACCTTCTAATTCATGGTTGACTCATGAAATCAATAGAGAAAACGAGTCATTGTTGACGCATGGAATCGTCGGTGGACACTGCGTCACTCCGACCTGAAATCATCAGCTAAAATAGAGTCACCGCTGGCCTTGAAATCGCCACTGCAATATGAGTGGCGGCTCATGTATGGAGTCGACGGCGTCAAATAGTACACGAGGGAGGCGTGAAATCGATAGCAAAAATAGATTCATGTTTGACGCATGGAATCGTCAAACACACTATGCCGTTCTTGATCCGTAAATCGTTAGCGAAAACAGCCCGAGTCACGTAGAATGAGGAATCATCTTTCAACTGAGTCACGGCTGACGGATGGAATCGACAGCACCTACTAATTCACGGGGACGAATGAAATCAATAGAGCATACTGTGTCATCGTTAACGCATGGAATCGTCAGTGGACATTGCGTCACTACTGACCGAAATCGTCAACTAAAACGAGAGGCCTTGTTGGCCTTTAAATCACCACTGAAATATGAGTGGCAGCTGACGTATGGAGTCGACGGCGTGAAAGAGTTCACGAGGGAGGCCTGAAATCGTTAGCAAAAATCGATTCACGTTTCGCGCATGGAATCGTCAAACACACTATGCAGTCTTTGATCCGTAAATCGTCGGTAGCGAGCCACTATCGAACGAGAAATCATCTTTGAAGCGAGTCACGGGTGACGGATGGAATTCACAAACACCTACTAATTCACGTGTGACGAATGAAATCAATAGAGAAAACAGAGTCATCGTTGACGCATGGAATCGTCGGGGGACATCGTGTCACTACTGACATGAAATCGTCGGCTAAAACAGAGTCACTATTGGCCTAGAAATCGCATTTGAAATATGAGTGGCAGCTCACGTATGGAGTCGACAGCGTCAAAGAGTTCACGAGGGAGTCATGAAATCGATAGCAAAAATAGATTCATGTTTGACCCATGGAATCGTCAAACACGCTATGCAAGTCTTGATCCGAAATCGTCAAAGACGCGAGGCACTCTAGAACGAGAAATCATCTTTGAAAGCGAGTCACGGGCGACGGATGGAATCGACAAGCACCTACTAATTCACAAGTGACGAATGAAATCAATAGAGAAAACAGAGTCATCGTTGACGCATGGAATCGTCGGGGGACACCTGCGTCACTCGACACGAAATTGTCGGCTAAAACAGAGTCACTTGTTGGCCTAGAAATTGCCCGCTGAAATATGAGTGGCAGCTCACGTATGGAGTCGACAGCGTCAAAGAGTTCATGAGGGAGTCATGAAATCGATAGCAAAAATAAATTCATGTTTGACCCATGGAATCGTCAAACACGCTATGCCGATCTTGCGATCCGAAATCGTCGTAAAACGCGAGGCACTCTAGAACGAGAAATCATCTTTGAAAGCGAGTCACGGGGACGGATGGAATCGACAAGCACCTACTAATTCACGGGTGACGAATGAAATCAATAGAGAAAACAGAGTCATCGTTGACGCATGGAATCGTCGGGGATATGCGGGTCACTCGACTGAAATCGTCGGCTAAAACGGAGTCACTTGTTGGCCTAGAAATTGCCGGTGAAATATGAGTGGCAGCTCACGTATGGAGTCGACAGCGTCAAAGACTTCACGAGGGAGTCATGAAATCGATAGCAAAAACAGATTCATGTTTAACGCATGGAATCGTCAAACACACAATGCTAGTGCTTGATCCGGAAATCGTCGGCGCAAAGTCAGGCACTTGTACAACGAGAAATCATCTTTGAAAGCGAGTCACGGTGACGGATGGAATCGGCAGCACCTACTAATTCACGGGTGACGAATGAAATCAATAGAGAAAACAAAGTCATTGTTGACGTATGGAATCGTTAGTGGACATTTGCGTCACTCGACCGAAATCGTCGGCTAAAACAGAGTCACTTGTTGGCATTGAAATCGCCAGTGAAATATGAGTGGCGGCTCACGTATGGAGTCGACGGTGTCAAAGAGTTCACGTTGGAGGCATGAAATCGATATCAAAAATAGATTCACATTTGACGCATGGAATCGTCAAACACACTATGCCGAGTCTTGATCCGAAAATCGTCGGCAAAAAGCGAGCCACTTGTACAACGAGCAATCATCTTTGAAAGCGAGTCACGGCCGACGGATGGACTCGACAGCACCTACTAATTCACGGGTGAAGAATGAAATCAATAGAGAAAACAGAGTCATCGTTGACGCATGGAATCGTCGGTGGACACTGCGTCACTCCGACTGAAATCGTCGGCTAAAACGAGTCCTTTGTTGGCCTTGAAATCGCCACTTTGAAATATGAGTGGCAGCTCACGTATGGAGTCGACAGTGTCAAAGAGTTCACGTTGGAGGCCTGAAATCGATATCAAAAATAGATTCACGTTTGACGAATGGAATCGTCAAACACAATATGCCGATGCGATCCGAAATCGTCGAGAAAGGCGAGCCACTGTAGAACGAGAAATCATCTTTGAAACTGATTCACGGCTGACGGATGGAATCTACATAACCTACTAATTCACGGGTGACGAATGAAATCAATAGAGAAAACGAGTCATCGTTGACGCATGGAATCGTCAATGGACACTGCGTCACTCACGACACGAAATCGTCGGCTAAAACGAGTCACTTTGTTGGCCTTGAAATCGCCACCGGAATATGAGTGGCGACTCACGTATGGAGTCGACATCGTCAAATAGTATACGAGGGAGGCGTGAAATCGATAGCAAACATAGATTCATGTTTGACGCATGGAATCGTCAAACACACTATGCTAGTGCTGATCCGAGAAATCGTGGCGAGGCAATCGTACAACGAGAAATCATCTTTCAAAGCGAGTCACGGGCGACGGATG
This sequence comes from Populus x sibirica, assembly GCA_019202695.1. Classification (NCBI taxonomy): domain Eukaryota; kingdom Viridiplantae; phylum Streptophyta; class Magnoliopsida; order Malpighiales; family Salicaceae; genus Populus; species Populus x sibirica. The sequence goes on from JAGMVL010001828.1 coordinate 17,852, forward strand.
GAATCGACAAGCACCTACTAATTCACGGGTGACGAAAGAAATCAATAGAGAAAACGAGTCATCGTTGACGCATGGAATCGTTAGGGGACAATGCGTCACTACTGACATGAAATCGTCAGCTAAAACAGAGTCACTGTTGGCCTCAAAATCGCCACTGAAATATAAGTGGCAGCTCACGTATGAAGTCGACAGCGACAAAGAGTTCACGAGGGAGGCATGAAATCGATAGCAAAAATAGATTCAAGTTTGACGCATAGAATCGCAAACACACTATGCCGAGTCGATCCGAAATCGTCGGCGAAAACCGAGCCACGTGTAGATCGAGAAATCATCTTTGAAAGCGAGTCACGATCGACGGATGGAATCGACGGCACCTACTAATTCACGGGTGTCGAATGAAATCAATAGAGAAAACGAGTCATCTTTGACGCATGGAATCGTCGGTGGACACTGCGTCACTCACCGACTTGAAATCGTCGGCTAAAACAGAGTCACTTGTTGGCCTTGAAATCGCCAACGAAATATGAGTGGCAGCTCACGTATGGAGTCGACAGTGTCAAAGAGTTCACGTTGGAGGCCTAAAATCGATATCAAAAATAGATTCACGTTTGACGCATGGAATCGTCAAACACACTATGCGATCTTGCGATCCGAAATCGTTAGAGAAAAGCTGAGCCATCGTTGACGCATGGAATCGTCGGTGGACACTGGTCGTCGAGCACGACGCTGAAATCGTCGCTAAAAAACGAGTCACTACTGTAGGCCTTGAAATCGCCACTTGAAATATGAGTGGCGGCTCACGTATGGAGTCGACGGCTTCAAAGAGTTCATGAGGGAGGCATGAAATCGATATCAAAAATAGATTCATGTTTGACGCATGGAATCGTCAAACACACTATGCCAAGTGCGATCCCGAAATCGTCGGCGCGAGCCTCGTAGATCGAGGAATCATCTTTGAAACCGAGTCACGGTGACGGATGGAATCGACAACACCTACTAATTCACGGGTGATGAATGAAATCAATAGAGAAAACGAGTCATCGTTGACGCATGGAGTCGTCGGGGGACACCGGGTCACTCGACCGAAATCGTCGGCTAAAACAAGAGTCATTGTTGTCCTAGAAATCGCCAGCTGAAATATGAGTGGCAGCTCACGTATGGAGTCGACAGCGTCAAAGACTTCACGAGGGAGTCATTAAATCGATAGCAAAAATGGATTCATGTTTAACGCATGGAATCGTCAAACACACAATGCCAGTCTTGATCCGAAATCGTCGAAAACCGAGGCACCGTAGAACGAGCAATCATCTTTTAAAGCGAGTCACGGGCGACGGATGGAATCGACGGCACCTACTAATTCATGGGTGTCGAATGAAATCAATAGAGAAAACAGAGTCATCTTTGACGCATGGAATCGTCGGTGGACACTGCGTCACTCGACCCGAAATCGTCGGCTAAAACAGAGTCACTTTGTTGGCCTTGAAATCGCCACTGAAATATGAGTGGCAGCTCACATATGGAGTCGACAGTGTCAAAGAGTTCACGTTGGAGGCCTGAAATCGATATCAAAAATAGATTCACGTTTGACGCATGGAATCGTCAAACACACTATGCCGATCTTCGATCCGGAAATCGTTAGAGAAAAGCGAGCCACGTAGAACGAGAAATCATCTTTGAAACCGATTCACGGGCGACGGATGGAATCGACAAGCACCTACTAATTCACGGGTGATGAATGAAATCAATAGAGAAAACGAGTCGTCGTTGACGCATGGAATTGTCGGGGGACAACTCGTCACTACTCGACGAAATCGTCGGCTAAAACAGAGTCACTTGTTGGCCTTGAAATCGCCACGAAATATGAGTGGCGGCTCACGTATGGAGTCGACAGTGTCAAAGAGTTCACGTTGGAGGCCTGAAATCGATATCAAAAATAGATTCACGTTTGACGCATGGAATCGTCAAACACACTATGCCAGTGCTGATCCAGAAATCGTTAGAGAAAACTGAGCCACTATAGAACGAGAAATCATCTTTGAAACCGATTCACGGTGACGGATGGAATCGACGCGCACCTACTAATTCACGGGTGACGAATGAAATCAATAGAGAAAACGAGTCATCGTTGACGCATGGAATTGTCAAGGGACACTGCGTCACTCACGACTGAAATCGTCGGCTAAAACAGAGTCACTTTGTTGGCCTTGAAATCGGCATCGAAATATGAGTGGCAGCTCACGTATGGAGTCGACAGCGTCAAATAGTACACGAGGGAGGCGTGAAATCGATAGCAAACATAGATTCATGTTTGACGTATGGAATCGTCAAACACACTATGCCGATGATGATCCGAAATCGTCGCGAAAACCGAGCCACTGTAGATCGAGAAATCATCTTTGAAAGCGAGTCACGGGGGACGGATGGAATCGACGAGCACCTACTAATTCACGGGTGACGAATGAAATCAATAGAGAAAATAGAGTCATCGTTGACGCATGGAATTGTCGGGGGACACTGCGTCACTCGACGACTGAAATCGTCGGCTAAAACGAGTCACGTTGGCCTTGAAATCGCCACTGAAATAAGAATGGCGGCTCATGTATGGAGTCGACGGCGTCAAATAGTACACGAGGGAGGCGTGAAATCGATAGCAAAAATAGATTCATGTTTGACGCATGGAATCATCAAACACACTATGCCGTCTTGATCCAAAAATCGTCGAAAAACCGAGGCACGTAGAACGAGGAATCATCTTTGAAAGCGAGTCACGGGTGACGGATGGAATCGACAGCACCTACTAATTTACGGGTGACGAATGAAATCAATAGAAAACAGAGTCATCGTTGACGCATGGAATCGTCAACGGACACGTGTCACTACGACCGAAATCGTCGGCTAAAACGGAGTCATTGTTGGCCTTAAAATCACCCTTTGAAATATGAGTGGCGGCTCACGTATGGAGTCGACGGTGTCAAAGAGTTCACGTTGGAGTCCTGAAATCGATATCAAAAATAGATTCACGTTTGACGCATGGAATCGTCAAACACACTATGCGTCTCTTGATCCGAAATTGTTAGAGAAAGCGAGCCACTGTAGAACGAGAAATCATCTTTGAAACCGATTCACGGCTGACGGATGGAATCGACAGCACCTACTAATTCACGGGTGATGAATGAAATCAATAGAGAAAACAGAGTCATCGTTGACGCATGGAATCGTCAACGGACAACTGCGTCACTCTCGACTGAAATCGTCAGCTAAAACAGAGTCACTGTTGGCCTTGAAATCGCCACTGAAATATGAGTGGCAGCTCACGTATGGAGACTACAGTGTCAAAGAGTTCACGTTGGAGGCCTGAAATCGATATCAAAAATAGATTCACTTTTGACGCATGGAATCGTCAAACACACTATGCCAGTGCTGATCCAGAAATTGTTAGAGAAAGCTGAGCCCTTTGTAGAACGAGAAATCATCTTTGAAACCGATTCACGGCTGACGGATGGAATCGACAGCACCTACTAATTCACGGGTGATGAATGAAATCAATAGAGAAAACAGAGTCGTCGTTGACGCATGGAATTGTCAGGGGACACTGCGTCCTCTGACGACTGAAATCGTCGGCTAAAACGAGTCCTTGTTGGCCTTGAAATCGCCATTGAAATATGAGTGGCGGCTCACATATGGAGTCGATCGTGTCAAAGAGTTCACGTTGGAGGCCCGAAATCGATATCAAAAATAGATTCACGTTTGACGCATGGAATCGTCAAACACACTATGCGAGTCTGCGATCCAGAAATCGTTAGAGAAAACTGAGCCACTATAGAACGAGAAATCATCTTTGAAACCGATTCACGGCTGACGGATGGAATCGACAGCACCTACTAATTCACGGGTGACGAATGAAATCAATAGAGAAAACAGAGTCATCGTTGACGCATGGAATTGTCAAGGGACACTGCGTCACTACCGACTGAAATCGTCGGCTAAAACGAGTCACTGTTGGCCTTGAAATCGGCACTGAAATATGAGTGGCAGCTCACGTATGGAGTCGAGAGCGTCAAATAGTACACGAGGGAGGCGTGAAATCGATAGCAAACATAGATTCATGTTTGACGCATGGAATCATCAAACACACTATGCCAGTCTTTGATCCAAAAATCGTCGCGAGGCGAGCCATTGTAGAACGAGGAATCATCTTTGAAAGCGAGTCACGGGTGACGGATGGAATCGACAAGCACCTACTAATTTACGGGTGACGAATGAAATCAATAGAGAAAACGAGTCATCGTTGACGCATGGAATCGTCAACGGACAACTGCGTCACTCTCGACTGAAATCGTCGGCTAAAACGAGTCCTTTGTTGGCTTGAAATCGCCATGAAATATGAGTGGCGGCTCACGTATGGAGACTACAGTGTCAAAGAGTTCACGTTGGAGGCCTGAAATCGATATCAAAAATAGATTCACGTTTGACGCATGGAATCGTCAAACACACTATGCCGATCTTGATCCAGAAATTGTTAGAAAGGCGAGCCACTTGTAGAACGAGAAATCATCTTTGAAACCGATTCACGGTGACGGATGGAATCGACGCGCACCTACTAATTCACGGGTGATGAATGAAATCAATAGAGAAAACGAGTCATCGTTGACGCATGGAATCGTCAACGGACAACTGCGTCACTCTTGACACGAAATCGTCGGCTAAAACGAGTCACTTCATTGGCCTTGAAATCGCCACTGAAATATGAGTGGCAGCTCACGTATGGAGACTACAGTGTCAAAGAGTTCACGTTGGAGGCCTGAAATCGATATCAAAAATAGATTCACGTTTGACGCATGGAATCGTCAAACACACTATGCCAAGATCTTGATCCGAAATTGTTAGAGAGCGAGCCACTTGTAGAACGAGAAATCATCTTTGAAACCGATTCACGGGCGACGGATGGAATCGACGGCACCTACTAATTCACGGGTGATGAATGAAATCAATAGAGAAAACCGAGTCATCGTTGACGCATGGAATCGTCAACGGACTGCGTCTCTACCGACTGAAATCGTCGGCTAAAAACGAGTCACTGTTGGCCTTGAAATCGCCATCGAAATATGAGTGGCGGCTCACGTATGGAGACTACGGTGTCAAAGAGTTCACGTTGGAGGCTGAAATCGATATCAAAAATAGATTCACGTTTGACGCATGGAATCGTCAAACACACTATGCCGATCTTGATCCGAGAAATTGTTAGAGAAAAGCGAGCCACTTGTAGAACGAGAAATCATCTTTGAAAGCGATTCACGGGCGACGGATGGAATCGACAGCACCTACTAATTCACGGGTGATGAATGAAATCAATAGAGAAAACGAGTCGTCGTTGACGCATGGAATTGTCGGGGACACTGCGTCACTCTCGACACGAAATCGTCGGCTAAAACAGAGTCCTTGTTGGCCTTGAAATCGCCATGAAATATGAGTGGCGGCTCACGTATGGAGACTACGGTGTCAAAGAGTTCACGTTGGAGGCATGAAATCGATATCAAAAATAGATTCACGTTTGACGCATGGAATCGTCAAACACACTATGCGAGTCTTGATCCGAAATTGTTAGAGAAAAGCGAGCCACTTTGTAGAACGAGAAATCATCTTTGAAACCGATTCACGGGTGACGGATGGAATCGACAAGCACCTACTAATTCACGGGTGATGAATGAAATCAATAGAGAAAACGAGTCGTCGTTGACGCATGGAATTGTCGGGGGACAACTGCGTCACTCGACTGAAATCGTCGGCTAAAACGAGTCATCGTTGGCCTTGAAATCGCCACTGAAATATGAGTGGCGGCTCACATATGGAGTCGACGGTGTCAAAGAGTTCACGTTGGAGGCATGAAATCGATATCAAAAATAGATTCACGTTTGACGCATGGAATCGTCAAACACACTATGCAAGTCTTGATCCGAAATCATTAGAGAAGCACGAGCCACTATAGAACGAGAAATCATCTTTGAAACCGAGTCACGGGTGACGGATGGAATCGACAGGCACCTACTAATTCACGGGTGACGAATGAAATCAATAGAGAAAACGAGTCATCGTTGACGCATGGAATTGTCAAGGGACACTGCGTCACTCGACCCGAAATCGTCGGCTAAAACAGAGTCCTTGTTGGCCTTGAAATCGCCATTGAAATATGAGTGGCGGCTCACGTATGGAGTCGACGAGCGTCAAATAGTACACGAGGGAGGCGTGAAATCGATAGCAAACATAGATTCATGTTTGACGCATGGAATCATCAAACACACTATGCCGAGTCTTGATCCAAAAATCGTCGGCCGAGCCACTCGTAGAACGAGGAATCATCTTTGAAAGCGAGTCACGGTGACGGATGGAATCGACAACACCTACTAATTCACGGGTGACGAATGAAATCAATAGAGAAAACGAGTCATCCTTGACGCATGGAATCGTCAGTGGACAACTGCGTCACTCTTGACACGAAATCGTCGGCTAAAACGAGAGTCACTTGTTGGCCTTGAAATCGCCTTCGAAATATGAGTGGCAGCTCACGTATGGAGACTACAGTGTCAAAGAGTTCACGTTGGAGGCCTGAAATCGATATCAAAAATAGATTCACGTTTGACGCATGGAATCGTCAAACACACTATGCCAGTGCTGATCCAGAAATTGTTAGAGAAAACTGAGCCACTGTAGAACGAGAAATCATCTTTGAAACCGATTCACGGGCGACGGATGGAATCGACAAAGCACCTACTAATTCACGGGTGATGAATGAAATCAATAGAGAAAACAGAGTCATCGTTGACGCATGGAATCGTCAAGGGACACTGTGTCACTCTCGACCCGAAATCGTCGGCTAAAAACAGAGTCACTTTGTTGGCCTTGAAATCGCCCTTTGAAATATGAGTGGCGGCTCACGTATGGAGACTACGGCGTCAAAGAGTTCACGTTGGAGGCATGAAATCGATATCAAAAATAGATTCACGTTTGACGCATGGAATCGTCAAACACACTATGCGAGTCTTGATCCGGAAATCGTCGTGGCGAGCCATTGTAGAACGAGAAATCATCTTTGAAACCGATTCACGGGCGACGGATGGAATCGACAGCACCTACTAATTCACGGGTGATGAATGAAATCAATAGAGAAAACGAGTCATCGTTGACGCATGGAATTGTCGGGGGACAACTGCGTCACTCGACCGAAATCGTCGGCTAAAACGAGTCCATTGTTGGCCTTGAAATCGCCACTGAAATATGAGTGGCGGCTCACGTATGGAGACTACGGCGTCAAAGAGTTCACGTTGGAGGCATGAAATCGATATCAAAAATAGATTCACGTTTGACGCATGGAATCGTCAAACACACTATGCCGATCTTGATCCGAGAAATTGTTAGAGAAAGCGAGCCCCTTTGTAGAACGAGAAATCATCTTTGAAACAGAGTCACGGCTGACGGATGGAATCGACAGCACCTACTAATTCACGGGTGATGAATGAAATCAATAGAGAAAACGAGTCATCGTTGACGCATGGAATCGTCAATGGACACTGCGTCACTACGACTGAAATCGTCGGCTAAAACGAGTCCATTGTTGGCCTTGAAATCGCCCTTTGAAATATGAGTGGCGGCTCACGTATGGAGACTACGGTGTCAAAGAGTTCACGTTGGAGGCATGAAATCGATATCAAAAATAGATTCACGTTTGACGCATGGAATCGTCAAACACACTATGCCGATCTTGATCCGGAAATTGTTAGAGAAAAGGCGAGCCCCTGTAGAACGAGAAATCATCTTTGAAACCGATTCACGGGCGACGGATGGAATCGACAGCGACCTACTAATTCACGGGTGATGAATGAAATCAATAGAGAAAACGAGTCATCGTTGACGCATGGAATTGTCGGGGGACAACTGCGTCACTTGACGACTGAAATCGTCGGCTAAAACAGAGTCACTTGTTGGCCTTGAAATCGCCCTTTGAAATATGAGTGGCGGCTCACGTATGGAGTCGACGGTGTCAAAGAGTTCACGTTGGAGGCATGAAATCGATATCAAAAATAGATTCACGTTTGACGCATGGAATCGTCAAACACACTATGCCGATCTTGATCCGAAATCGTTAGAGAAAAGCGAGCCACTATAGAACGAGAAATCATCTTTGAAACCGATTCACGGTGACGGATGGAATCGACGACACCTACTAATTCACGGGTGACGAATGAAATCAATAGAGAAAACAGAGTCATCGTTGACGCATGGAATCGTCGGGGGACAACTGCGTCCTCTTCGACACGAAATCGTCGGCTAAAACGAGTCACTTTGTTGGCCTTGAAATCGCCACTAAAATATGAGTGGCAGCTCACGTATGGAGTTGACAGCGTCAAAGAGTACACGAGGGAGGCGTGAAATTGATAGCAAAAATAGATTGATGTTTGACGCATGGAATCGTCAAACACACTATGCCGATCTTGATCCGAAATCGTCGGCGAAAACTCGGAGCACTCTAGAACGAGAAATCATCTTTGAAACTGAGTCACGGCTGACGGATGGAATCGACAACACTACTAATTCATGGGTGACGAATGAAATCAATAGAGAAAATAGAGTCCTCGTTGATGCATGGAATCGTCAGTGGACACTGCGTCCTCTTGACTGAAATCGTCGGCTAAAACGAGTCACTTTTGGCCTTCAAATCGCCACTGAAATATGAGTGGCATCTCACGTATGGAGTCGACAGCGTCAAAGAGTACACGAGGGAGGCGTGAAATTGATAGCAAAAATAGATTGATGTTTGACGCATGGAATCGTCAAACACACTATGCCGATCTTTGATCCGGAAATCGTTAGAGAAAGCTGAGCCACTATAGAACGAGAAATCATCTTTGAAACCGAGTCACGGGCGACGGATGGAATCGACGGCACCTACTAATTCACGGGTGACGAATGAAATCAATAGAGAAAACGAGTCATCGTTGACGCATGGAATTGTCAAGGGACAACTGCGTCACTACGACGAAATCGTCGGCTAAAACAGAGTCACTTTTGGCCTTGAAATCGCCCTTTGAAATATGAGTGGCGGCTCACGTATGGAGTCGACGGCGTCAAATAGTACACGAGGGAGGCGTGAAATCGATAGCAAACATAGATTCATGTTTGACGCATGGAATCATCAAACACACTATGCCGAGTCTTGATCCAAAAATCGTCGGCGAAAACGCGAGCCCTTGTAGAACGAGGAATCATCTTTGAAAGCGAGTCACGGGTGACGGATGGAATCGACGGCACCTACTAATTCACGGGTGACGAATGAAATCAATAGAGAAAACGGAGTCATCGTTGACGCATGGAATCGTCGAGCGGACAACTGCGTCGCTCGACACGAAATCGTCGGCTAAAACGAGTCCTTTGTTGGCCTTGAAATCGCCATGAAATATGAGTGGCGGCTCACGTATGGAGACTACGGTGTCAAAGAGTTCACGTTGGAGGCGTGAAATCGATATCAAAAATAGATTCACGTTTGACGCATGGAATCGTCAAACACACTATGCCGATCTTGATCCGAGAAATTGTTAGAGAAAGCGAGCCCTTGTAGAACGAGAAATCATCTTTGAAACCGAGTCACGGGCGACGGATGGAATCGACAGCACCTACTAATTCACGGGTGATGAATGAAATCAATAGAGAAAACGAGTCGTCGTTGACGCATGGAATTGTCGGGGACAACTGCGTCACTCTTGACTGAAATCGTCGGCTAAAACGAGTCACTTTTGGCCTTGAAATCGCCATTTGAAATATGAGTGGCGGCTCACGTATGGAGACTACGGTGTCAAAGAGTTCACGTTGGAGGCACGAAATCGATATCAAAAATAGATTCACGTTTGACGCATGGAATCGTCAAACACATTATGCCGAGTGCGATCCGGAAATGTGTTAGAGAAAGCGAGCCCTTTGTAGAACGAGAAATCATCTTTGAAACCGATTCACGGCGACGGATGGAATCGACAGCACCTACTAATTCACGGGTGATGAATGAAATCAATAGAGAAAACGAGTCGTCGTTGACGCATGGAATTGTCGGGACAACTGCGTCACTACGACACGAAATCGTCGGCTAAAAACGAGTCTTGTTGGCCTTGAAATCGCCCTTTGAAATATGAGTGGCGGCTCACATATGGAGTCGACGGTGTCAAAGAGTTCACGTTGGAGGCATGAAATCGATATCAAAAATAGATTCACGTTTGACGCATGGAATCGTCAAACACACTATGCCGATCTTGATCCAGAAATCGTTAGAGAAAAGCGAGCCACTATAGAACGAGAAATCATCTTTGAAACCGATTCACGGTGACGGATGGAATCGACAGCACCTACTAATTCACGGGTGACGAATGAAATCAATAGAGAAAACGAGTCATCGTTGACGCATGGAATTGTCAAGGGACACTGCGTCCTCTGCGACACGAAATCGTCGGCTAAAAAACAAGAGTCCTTTGTTGGCCTTGAAATCGCCACTGAAATATGAGTGGCGGCTCACGTATGGAGTCGAGGCGTCAAATAGTACACGAGGGAGGCGTGAAATCGATAGCAAAAATAGATTCACGTTTGACGCATGGAATCGTCAAACACACTATGCCGATCTGCGATCCGAAATCGTTAGAGAAAACTGAGCCACTATAGAACGAGAAATCATCTTTGAAACCGATTCACGGCTGACGGATGGAATCGACAGCACCTACTAATTCACGGGTGATGAATGAAATCAATAGAGAAAACGAGTCATCGTTGACGCATGGAATTGTCAAGGGACAACTGCGTCACTCTCTGACGACTGAAATCGTCGGCTAAAAACGAGTCCTTATTGGCCTTGAAATCGCAGCCCGAAATATGAGTGGCGGCTCACGTATGGAGTCGAGGGCGTCAAATAGTACACGAGGGAGGCGTGAAATCGATAGCAAACATAGATTCATGTTTGACGCATGGAATCATCAAACACACTATGCCGGTCTTGATCCGAGAAATCATCGGCGGCGAGCCCACTTGTAGATCGAGAAATCATCTTTGAAAGCGAGTCACGGCTTACGGATGGAATCGACAAGCACCTACTAATTCACGGGTGTCGAATGAAATCAATAGAGAAAACAGAGTCATCTTTGACGCATGGAATCGTCGGTGGACAACTGCGTCGTCACTGACGACTGAAATCGTCGGCTAAAACAGAGTCATTGTTGGCCTTGAAATCGCCACGAAATAAGAATGGCGGCTCATGTATGGAGTCGACGGCGTCAAATAGTACACGAGGGAGGCGTGAAATCGATAGCAAAAATAGATTCATGTTTGACGCATGGAATCATCAAACACACTATGCCGGTCTTGATCCAAAAATCGTTAGCGAAAAGCGAGCCACGTAGAACGAGGAATCATCTTTGAAGCGAGTCACGGGCGACGGATGGAATCGACAAGCACCTACTAATTTACGGGTGACGAATGAAATCAATAGAGAAAACGAGTCATCGTTGACGCATGGAATCGTCAGCGGACCTTGCATCACTACTGAGCTGAAATCGTCGGCTAAAACGAGTCATTGTTGGCCTTGAAATCGCCACTGAAATATGAGTGGCAGCTCACGTATGGAGACGACAGTGTCAAAGAGTTCACGAGGGAGGCATGAAATCGATAGCAAAAATAGATTCATGTTAGACGCATGCAATCGCTAACACACTATGCCAGTGCTGATCCAGAAATCATTATAGAAAACTGAGCCACTATAGAACGAGCAATCATCTTTGAAACTGAGTCACGGCTGACAGATGGAATCGACAGCACCTACAAATTCACGGGTGACGAATGAAATCAATAGAGAAAACGGAGTCATCGATGACGCATGGAATTGTCGGAGGACACTGCGTCACTCTGACTGAAATCGTCGGCTAAAACGAGTCACTTTGTTGGCCTTGAAATCGCTCTCGAAATATGAGTGGCGGCTCACGTATGGAGTCGAGAGCGTCAAATAGTACACGAGGGAGGCGTGAAATCGATAGCAAAAATAGATTCACGTTTGACGCATGGAATCGTCAAACACACTATGCCAGTGCTGATCCAGAAATCGTTAGAAAAGCGGCGAGCCACTATAGAACGAGAAATCATCTTTGAAACCGATTCACGGGCGACGGATGGAATCGACAGCACCTACTAATTCACGGGTGATGAATGAAATCAATAGAGAAAACGAGTCATCGTTGACGCATGGAATTGTCAAGGGACACTGCGTCACTCACGACCTGAAATCGTCGGCTAAAACGAGTCTTGTTGGCCTTGAAATCGCCTTTGAAATATGAGTGGCGGCTCACGTATGGAGTCGGAGCGTCAAATAGTACACGAGGGAGGCGTGAAATCGATAGCAAACATAGATTCATGTTTGACGCATGGAATCATCAAACACACTATGCCAGTCTTGATCCGAAATCATCGGCAAACCGAGCCACTGTAGATCGAGAAATCATCTTTGAAGCGAGTCACGGCTTACGGATGGAATCGACAGCACCTACTAATTCACGGGTGTCGAATGAAATCAATAGAGAAAAACGAGTCATCTTTGACGCATGGAATCGTCGAGTGGACCTCTGCGTCACTCGACACGAAATCGTCGGCTAAAACGAGTCCTTGTTGGCCTTGAAATCGCCACGGAAATAAGAATGGCGGCTCATGTATGGAGTCGACGGCGTCAAATAGTACACGAGGGAGGCGTGAAATCGATAGCAAAAATAGATTCATGTTTGACGCATGGAATCATCAAACACACTATGCCGATGCTTGATCCAAAAATCGTTAGCGCGAGCCTTTGTAGAACGAGGAATCATCTTTGAAGCGAGTCACGGTGACGGATGGAATCGACGGCACCTACTAATTTACGGGTGACGAATGAAATCAATAGAGAAAAGAGAGTCATCGTTGACGCATGGAATCGTCAGCGGACACTGCGTCACTCCGACTGAAATCGTCGGCTAAAACGAGTCCTTTGTTGGCCTTGAAATCGCCACTGAAATATGAGTGGCGGCTCACGTATGGAGACGACGGTGTCAAAGAGTTCACGAGGGAGGCATGAAATCGATAGCAAAAATAGATTCATGTTAGACGCATGCAATCGCTAACACACTATGCCGATCTTGATCCGGAAATCATTATAGAAAACTGAGCCACTATAGAACGAGCAATCATCTTTGAAGCGAGTCACGGGTGACGGATGGAATCGACGGCACCTACAAATTCACGGGTGACGAATGAAAACAATAGAGAAAACGAGTCATCGATGACGCATGGAATTGTCGGGGGACATTGCGTCACTAACGAACCTGAAATTGTCGGCTAAAACAGAGTCACTTGTTGGCCTTGAAATCGCCCACTGAAATAAGAATGGCGGCTCATGTATGGAGTCGACGGCGTCAAAATAGTACACGAGGGAGGCGTGAAATCGATAGCAAAAATAGATTCATGTTTGACGCATGGAATCGTCAAACACACTATGCCAGTCTTGATCCGAGAAATCGTCGGCGAAAAGCCCTTGTAGAATGAGCAATCATGTTTGAAAGCGAGTCACGGTGACGGATGGAATCTACATCACCTACTAATTCACGGGTGACGAATGAAATCAATAGAGAAAACGAGTCATCGTTGACGCATGGAATCGTCATTGGACCTTTGCGTCACACTGCGACTGAAATCGTCGGCTAAAACGAGTCCTTTGTTGGCCTAGAAATCGCCATCTGAAATATGAGTGGCGGCTCACGTATGGAGTCGGCGGCGTCAAAGAGTTCACGAGGAGGCATGAAATCGATATCAAAAATAGATTCACGTTTGACGCATGGAATCGTCAAACACACTATGCGATCTTGATCAAGAAATCGTCGGTGGCGAGCCACGGTAGAACGAGCAATCATCTTTGAAAGCGAGTCACGGTGACGGATGGAACCGCACATCACCTACTAATTCACGGGTGACGAATGAAATCAATAGAGAAAACGAGTCATCGTTGACGCTTGGAATCGTCTTTGGACACTGCGTCACTCCTGACTGAAATCGTCGGCTAAAAGCAGAGTCACTTTGTTGGCCTTGAAATCGCCACGGAAATAAGAGTGGCGGCTCATGTATGGAGTCGACGGCGTCAAATAGTACACGAGGGAGGCGTGAAATCGTTAGCAAAAATAGATTCATGTTTGACGCATGGAATCGTCAAACACACTATGCCATCTTTGATCGGAAATCGTCAGTGGCCCGAGCCACTTGTAGATCGAGAAATCATCTTTGAAAGCGAGTCACGGGCGACGGATGGAATCGACAGCACCTACTAATTCACGGGTGACGAATGAAATCAATAGAGAAGATAGAGTCATCGTTGACGCATGGAATCGTCGTTGGACAACTGCGTCACTCTTGACGACTGAAATCGTCGGCTAAAACGAGTCACTTGTTGGCCTTGAAATCGCCACGGAAATAAGAATGGCGGCTCATGTATGGAGTCGACGGCGTCAAATAGTACACGAGGGAGGCGTGAATCGTTATCAAAAATAGATTCATGTTTGGACGCATGGAATCGTCAAACACACTATGCCGATCTTGCGATCCGAGAAATCGTCGGCGAAAACTAAGCCACTTTGTAGAGCGAGAAATCATCTTTGAAAGCGAGTCACGGGCGACGGATGGAATCGAAAGCACCTACTAATTCACGGGTGACGAATGAAATCAAATAGAAAACGAGTCATCGTTGACGCATGGAATCGTCGGTGGACAACTGCGTCACTCTACGACTGAAATCGTCGGCTAAAACGAGTCCTTTGTTGGCCTAGAAATCGCCACCGAAATATGAGTGGCGGCTCACGTATGGAGTCGACGGCGTCAAAGAGTTCACGAGGAGGCGTGAAATCGATATCAAAAATAGATTCACGTTTGACGCATGGAATCGTCAAACACACTATGCCGATCTTTGATCCGAGAAATCGTCGGTGGCGAGCCCTTTGTAGATCGAGAAATCATCTTTGAAGCGAGTCACAGGTGACGGATGGAATCGGCGGCACCTACTAATTCACGGGTGACGAATGAAATCAATAGAGAAGATAGAGTCATCGTTGACGCATGGAATCGTCGGTGGACACTGCGTCACTGGTCGCGAAATCGTCGGCTAAAACGAGTCCTTTGTTGGCCTTGAAATCGCCACGGAAATAAGAGTGGCGGCTCATGTATGGAGTCGACGGCGTCAAATGAGTTCACGAGGGAGGCGTGAAATCGTTAGCAAAAATAGATTCATGTTTGGCGCATGGAATCGTCAAACACACTATGCCAATTTCGGGATCCAGAAATCGTCGGCGGCCGAGCCCCTTGTAGATCGAGAAATCATCTTTGAAGCGAGTCACGGGTGACGGATGGAATCGCGGCACCTACTAATTCACGGGTGACGAATGAAATCAATAGAGAAGATAGAGTCATCGTTGACGCATGGAATCGTCTTGGACAACTGTCGTCACTCTTGACACGAAATCGTCGGCTAAACACGGAGTCACTTTGTTGGCCTTGAAATCGCCACGGAAATAAGAATGGCGGCTCATGTATGGAGTCGACGGCGTCAAATAGTACACGAGGAGGCGTGAAATCGTTAGCAAAAATAGATTCATGTTTGACGCATGGAATCGTCAAACACACTATGCCGAGTCTTTGATCCAGAAATCGTCGGCGGCTAAGCCCTGGTAGAACGAGAAATCATCTTTGAAGCGAGTCACGGTGACGGATGGAATCGACGGCACCTACTAATTCACGGGTGACGAATGAAATCAATAGAGAAAACGAGTCATCGTTGGCGCATGGAATCGTCGGTGGACAACTGCGTCACTCTACGACTGAAATCGTCGGCTAAAACGAGTCCATTGTTGGCCTAGAAATCGCCGCTGAAATATGAGTGGCGGCTCACGTATGGGGTCGGCGGCGTCAAAGAGTTCACGAGGGAGGCATGAAATCGATATCAAAAATAGATTCACGTTTGCCGCATGGAATCGTCAAACACACTATGCCGATCTTGATCCGAAATCGTCGGTGGCGAGCCCACTTGTAGATCGAGCAATCATCTTTGAAGCGAGTCACGGGACGACGGATGGAATCTACATCACCTACTAATTCACGGGTGACGAATGAAATCAATAGAGAAAACAGAGTCATCGTTGACGCATGGAATCGTCGGTGGACCTTGCGTCACTGCGACCCGAAATCGTCGGCTAAAACGAGTCACTTGTTGGCCTTGAAATCGCCACGGAAATATGAGTGGCGGCTCATGTATGGAGTCGACGGCGTCAAATGAGTACACGAGGGAGGCGTGAAATCGTTAGCAAAAATAGATTCATGTTTGACGCATGGAATCGTCAAACACACTATGCCAGTCTTTGATCCGAAATCGTCGGTGGCCGAGCCACTTGTAGATCGAGAAATCATCTTTGAAGCGAGTCACGGGTGACGGATGGAATCGACGGCACCTACTAATTCACGGGTGACGAATGAAATCAATAGAGAAATCGAGTCATCGTTGACGCATGGAATCGTCGGTGGACAACTGCGTCACTCTCGGCCGACTGAAATCGTCGGCTAAAACGGCGTCGGTGTTGGCCTTGAAATCGCCACGGAAATATGAGTGGCGGCTCATGTATGGGTCGACGGCGTCAAATGAGTACACGAGGGAGGCGTGAAATCGTTAGCAAAAATAGATTCATGTTTGACGCATGGAATCGTCAAACACACTATGCCGGTCTTCGATCCGGAAATCGTCGGCGAAAAGCGAGCCACTGTAGAACGAGAAATCATCTTTGAAAGCGAGTCACGGGCGACGGATGGAATCGACAACGCACCTACTAATTCACGGGTGACGAATGAAATCAATAGAGAAAACGAGTCATCGTTGACGCATGGAATCGTCGGTGGGACACTGCGTCACTCTCGACTGAAATCGTCGGCTAAAAACGAAGTCACTTTGTTGGCCTTGAAATCGCCAGCAGAAATATGAGTGGCAGCTCACGTATGGAGTCGACGGCGTCAAAGAGTTCACGAGGGAGGCATGAAATCGATATCAAAAATAGATTCACGTTTGACGCATGGAATCGTCAAACACACTATGCCGAGTCTTTGATCGAGAAATCGTCGGTGGCGAGCCCTTGTAGATCGAGGAATCATCTTTGAAAGCGAGTCACGGGCGATGGATGGAATCGACGGCACCTACTAATTCACGGGTGACGAATGAAATCAATAGAGAAAACAGAGTCATCGTTGACGCATGGAATCGTCGGTGGACAACTGCGTCACTACTGACATGAAATCGTCGGCTAAAAAAGAGTCCTTGTTGGCCTTGAAATCGCCCTTTGAAATATGAGTGGCGGCTCACGTATGGAGTCGACGGCGTCAAAGAGTTCACGTGGGAGGCATGAAATCGATAGCAAAAATAGATTCATGTTTGACGCATGGAATCGTCAAACACACTATGCGATCTTGATCACGGAAATCGTCGGTGGCAAAAGCGAGCCCCTGAGAACGAGGAATCATCTTTGAAGCGAGTCACGGTGACGGATGGAATCGACATGGCACCTACTAATTCACGGGTGACGAATGAAATCAATAGAGAAAATAGAGTCATCGTTGACGCATGGAATCGTCGGTGGAACTTGCGTCACTCTTGACTGAAATCGTCGGCTAAAGCGAGTCCATTGTTGGCCTTGAAATCGCCACGGAAATAAGAGTGGCGGCTCACGTATGGAGTCGACGGCGTCAAATAGTTCACGAGGGAGGCGTGAAATCGATAGCAAAAATAGATTCATGTTTGACGCATGGAATCGTCAAACACACTATGCCGAGTCTTGATCCGAGAAATCGTCGAGCTGAGCCCTTTGTAGACGAGCAATCATCTTTGAAAGCGAGTCACGGGCGACGGATGGAATCGACGGCACCTACTAATTCACGGGTGACGAATGAAATCAATAGAGAAAACGAGTCATCGTTGACGCATGGAATCGTCGGTGGACCTGCGTCACTCTAACGACTGAAATCGTCGGCTAAAACGGAGTCACTTGTTGGCCTTGAAATCGCCACGGAAATATGAGTGGCGGCTCACGTATGGAGTCGACGGCGTCAAAGAGTTCACGAGGGGAGGCGTGAAATCGTTAGCAAAAATAGATTCATGTTTGACGCATGGAATCGTCAAACACACTATGCCGATCTTGATCCGAGAAATCGTCGGCGGCCGAGCCACTGTAGATCGAGAAATCATCTTTGAAGCGAGTCACGGGCGGCGGATGGAATCGGCGGCACCTACTAATTCACGGGTGACGAATGAAATCAATAGAGAAAACGGAGTCATCGTTGACGCATGGAAATCGTCGGGTGGACAACTGCGTCACTCTTGACACGAAATCGTCGGCTAAAACGAGAGTCCTTTGTTGGCCTTGAAATCGCCACGGAAATAAGAATGGCGGCTCATGTATGGAGTCGACGGCGTCAAATAGTACACGAGGGAGGCGTGAAATCGATAGCAAAAATAGATTCATGTTTGACGCATGGAATCGTCAAACACACTATGCGAGTCTTTGATCCGAAATCGTCGGCGGCGAGAGCCCTTTGTAGAACGAGAAATCATCTTTGAAAGCGCGAGTCACGGTGCGGATGGAATCGACATCACCTACTAATTCACGGGTGACGAATGAAATCAATAGAGAAAACAGAGTCATCGTTGACGCATGGAATCGTCGGTGGACAACTGCGTCACTGCCGACTGAAATCGTCGGCTAAAACGAGTCCTTTGTTGGCCTTGAAATCGCCACTGAAATATGAGTGGCGGCTCACGTATGGAGTCGACGGCGTCAAATGAGTACCACGAGGGAGGCATGAAATCGATATCAAAAATAGATTCACGTTTGACGCATGGAATCGTCAAACACACTATGCCGGTCTTGATCCGGAAATCGTCGGCGAAAAGCGAGCCACTTGGTAGATCGAGAAATCATCTTTGAAAGCGAGTCACGGTGACGGATGGAATCGACGACACCTACTAATTCACGGGTGACGAATGAAATCAATAGAGAAAACAGAGTCATCGTTGACGCATGGAATCGTCGGGGGACCTTTGCGTCACTACGACACGAAATCGTCGGCTAAAACGGAGTCACTATTGGCCTTGAAATCGCCATGAAATATGAGTGGCGGCTCACGTATGGAGTCGACGGCGTCAAAAGTTCACGAGGGGAGGCGTGAAATCGATAGCAAAAATAGATTCATGTTTGACGCATGGAATCGTCAAACACACTATGCCGAGTGCGATCCGAAATCGTCGGTGAAAGCGAGCCCTTTGTAGAACGAGAAATCATCTTTGAAAGCGAGTCACGGGCGCGGATGGAATCGCGGCACCTACTAATTCACGGGTGACGAATGAAATCAATAGAGAAAACGAGTCATCGTTGACGCATGGGATCGTCGGTGGACCACTGCGTCACTCACGACTGAAATCGTCGGCTAAAAACGAGAGTCCCTTTGTTGGCCTTGGAAATCGCCCTTTGAAATATGAGTGGCGGCTCACGTATGGAGTCGACGGCGTCAAAGAGTTCACGAGGGAGGCGTGAAATCGATATCAAAAATAGATTCATGTTTGACGCATGGAATCGTCAAACACACTATGCAAGTGCGATCCAGAAATCGTTGGCGAGCGAGCCACTGTAGATCGAGAAATCATCTTTGAAGCGAGTCACGGGTGACGGATGGAATCGACGGCACCTACTAATTCACGGGTGACGAATGAAATCAATAGAAAAACGAGTCATCGTTGACGCATGGAATCGTCGGTGGACCTTTGCGTCACTCACGACACGAAATCGTCGGCTAAAACGGAGTCACTTGTTGGCCTTGAAATCGCCACGGAAATATGAGTGGCGGCTCACGTATGGAGTCGACGGCGTCAAATAGTACACGAGGGGAGGCGTGAAATCGTTAGCAAAAATAGATTCATGTTTGACGCATGGAATCGTCAAACACACTATGCCGATCTTGATCCGAAATCGTCGGCGAAAGCTGAGCCCTTTGTAGAACGAGAAATCATCTTTGAAAGCGAGTCACGGTGGCGGATGGAATCGACGACACCTACTAATTCACGGGTGACGAATGAAATCAATAGAGAAAACAGAGTCATCGTTGACGCATGGAATCGTCGGTGGACAACTGCGTCACTGCGACATGAAATCGTCGGCTAAAACAGAGTCCTTTGTTGGCCTTGAAATCGCCACTTGAAATATGAGTGGCGGCTCACGTATGGAGTCGGCGGCGTCAAATAGTTCACGAGGAGGCATGAAATCGATATCAAAAATAGATTCATGTTTGGCGCATGGAATCGTCAAACACACTATGCCGATCTTTGATCCGAAATCGTCGGTGGCCGAGCCCCATGTAGATCGAGAAATCATCTTTGAAGCGAGTCACGGTGACGGATGGAATCGACATCACCTACTAATTCACGGGTGACGAATGAAATCAATAGAGAAAACAGAGTCATCGTTGGCGCATGGAATCGTGCGGGGGGACAACTGCGTCCCTGCGACCATGAAATCGTCGGCTAAAACGGAGTCCCTTGTTGGCCTTGAAATCGCCACGGAAATATGAGTGGCGGCTCATGTATGGAGTCGAGCGTCAAATAGTACACGAGGGAGGCGTGAAATCGATAGCAAAAATAGATTCATGTTTGACGCATGGAATCGTCAAACACACTATGCCGTCTTCGATCCGGAAATCGTCGGTGAGCGAGCCACTTTGTAGAACGAGAAATCATCTTTGAAAGCGAGTCACGGGTGACGGATGGAATCTACAGCACCTACTAATTCACGGGTGACGAATGAAATCAAATACGAAAACGAGTCATCGTTGACGCATGGAATCGTCGGTGGACAACTGCGTCACTCCCCGACTGAAATCGTCGGCTAAAGCGAGTCCTTTGTTGGCCTTGAAATCGCCACATTTGAAATATGAGTGGCGGCTCACGTATGGAGTCGACGGCGTCAAATAGTACACGAGGGAGGCGTGAAATCGATAGCAAAAATAGATTCATGTTTGACGCATGGAATCATCAAACACACTATGCCGGTCTTTGATCCGAAATCGTCGGCGAGCGAGGCCTTGTAGATCGAGGAATCATCTTTGAAAGCCGAGTCACGGGCGATGGATGGAATCGACAACACCTACTAATTCACGGGTGACGAATGAAATCAATAGAGAAAACACGAGTCATCGTTGATGCTTGGAATCGTCGGGGGACAACTGTGTCACTGCGACTGAAATCATCGGCTAAAACGAGTCACTATTGGCCTTGAAATCGCCGGCATTTGAAATATGAGTGGCGGCTCACGTATGGAGTCGACGGCGTCAAAGAGTACACGAGGGAGGCATGAAATCGATAGCAAAAATAGATTCATGTTTGACGCATGCAATCGCAAACACACTATGCCGATGCGATCACGAAATCGTCGGTGGCGAGCCCACTGCAGAACGAGGAATCATCTTTGAAAGCGAGTCACGGGTGACGGATGGAATCGACGGCACCTACTAATTCACGGGTGACGAATGAAATCAATAGAGAAAACGAGTCATCGTTGACGCATGGAATCGTCGGTGGACAACTGCGTCACTCTTGACTGAAATCGTCGGCTAAAAACGAGTCACTTTGTTGGCCTAGAAATCGCCCTTGAAATATGAGTGGCGGCTCACGTATGGAGTCGACAGCGTCAAAGAGTTCACGAGGGAGGCATGAAATCGATATCAAAAATAGATTCACGTTTGACGCATGGAATCGTCAAACACACTATGCCGATGTTGATCCGGAAATCGTCGGTGGCCCGAGCCACTTGTAGAACGAGCAATCATCTTTGAAGCGAGTCACGGGTGACGGATGGAACCTACATCACCTACTAATTCACGGGTGACGAATGAAATCAATAGAGAAAACAGAGTCATCGTTGACGCATGGAATCGTCGGTGGACCACTGCGTCACTGCTTGACTGAAATCGTCGGCTAAAACGGAGTCCTTTGTTGGCCTTGAAATCGCCACGGAAATAAGAATGGCAGCTCATGTATGGAGTCGACAGCGTCAAATAGTACACGAGGGAGGCGTGAAATCGTTAGCAAAAATAGATTCATGTTTGACGCATGGAATCATCAAACACACTATGCGAGTCTTGATCCCGGAAATCGTCGTGGCGCCGAGCCCTTGCTAGATCGAGAAATCATCTTTGAAGCGAGTCACGGTGGCGGATGGAATCGCGACAGCACCTACTAATTCACGGGTGACGAATGAAATCAATAGAGAAAACGAGTCATCGTTGACGCATGGAATCGTCGGGGGACAACTGCGTCCTCTGCGACCTGAAATCGTCGGCTAAAACAGAGTCCTTTGTTGGCCTTGAAATCGCCACGGAAATAAGAATGGCGGCTCATGTATGGAGTCGACAGCGTCAAATAGTTCACGAGGGAGGCGTGAAATCGTTAGCAAAAATAGATTCATGTTTGACGCATGGAATCGTCAAACACACTATGCCGCTGCGATCCAGAAATCGTCGGCGGCCGAGCCCTTGTAGATCGAGAAATCATCTTTGAAAGCGAGTCACGGGTGGACGGATGGAATCGAGGCACCTACTAATTCACGGGTGACGAATGAAATCAATACGAAAAACGAGTCATCGTTGACGCATGGAATTCGTCGGGGGACAACTGCGTCCTCTTGCGACACTGAAATCGTCGGCTAAAACGAGTCCTTTGTTGGCCTTGAAATCGCCACGGAAATAAGAGTGGCGGCTCATGTATGGAGTCGGCGGCGTCAAATAGTTACACGAGGGAGGCGTGAAATCGATAGCAAAAATAGATTCATGTTTGACGCATGGAATCGTCAAACACACTATGCCGGTCTTGATCCGAAATCGTCGGTGAAAGCGAGCCCCTTTGTAGAAACGAGAAATCATCTTTGAAGCGAGTCACGGGTGACGGATGGAATCGACGGCACCTACTAATTCACGGGTGACGAATGAAATCAATAGAGAAAACGCGAGTCATCGTTGACGCATGGAATCGTCGGTGGACAACTGCGTCACTGCTGACTGAAATCGTCGGCTAAAACGAGTCCTTTGTTGGCCTAGAAATCGCCCTTTGAAATATGAGTGGCGGCTCACGTATGGAGTCGGCAGCGTCAAATGAGTTCACGAGGGAGGCGTGAAATCGATATCAAAAATAGATTCACGTTTGACGCATGGAATCGTCAAACACACTATGCCGAGTCTTGATCCGAGAAATCGTCGGTGGCGAGCCTTGTAGATCGAGAAATCATCTTTGAAGCGAGTCACGGGGTGACGGATGGAATCGACGGCACCTACTAATTCACGGGTGACGAATGAAATCAATAGAGAAAACGAGTCATCGTTGACGCATGGAATTGTCGGTGGACAACTGCGTCCTCTCCTGACTGAAATCGTCGGCTAAAAACGAGTCACTTTGTTGGCCTTGAAATCGCCACGGAAATATGAGTGGCGGCTCACGTATGGAGTCGACGGCGTCAAATAGTTCACGAGGGAGGCGTGAAATCGATAGCAAAAATAGATTCATGTTTGACGCATGGAATCGTCAAACACCCTATGCCGAGTGCTGATCCAAAAATCGTCGGAAAAGCGAGGCACTTGTAGATCGAGAAATCATCTTTGGCGAGTCACGGGTGACGGATGGAATCGACAGCACCTACTAATTCACGGGTGACGAATGAAATCAATAGAGAAGACAGAGTCATCGTTGACGCATGGAATCGTCGGGGGACAACTGCGTCACTCTGACGACTGAAATCGTCGGCTAAAACGAGTCACTATTGGCCTTGAAATCGCCACGGAAATATGAGTGGCGGCTCACGTATGGAGTCGGCAGCGTCAAATAGTACACGAGGGAGGCGTGAAATCGATAGCAAAAATAGATTCATGTTTGACGCATGGAATCGTCAAACACACTATGCCAGTGCTTGATCCGAAATCGTCGGTGAAAGCGAGCCCCTTTGTAGAACGAGGAATCATCTTTGAAGCGAGTCACGGGTGACGGATGGAATCGACGGCACCTACTAATTCACGGGTGACGAATGAAATCAATAGAGAAAGACCGAGTCATCGTTGACGCATGGAATCGTCGGTGGACCATTTGCGTCACTCCGACTGAAATCGTCGGCTAAAACGGAGTCACTTTGTTGGCCTAGAAATCGCCGCACTGAAATATGAGTGGCGGCTCACGTATGGAGTCGACGGCGTCAAAGAGTTCACGAGGGAGGCATGAAATCGATATCAAAAATAGATTCACGTTTGACGCATGGAATCGTCAAACACACTATGAATCTTGATCCAGAAATCGTCGGTGGCGAGCCACTTGTAGAACGAGCAATCATCTTTGAAGCGAGTCACGGGGCGCGGATGGAATCGACATCACCTACTAATTCACGGGTGACGAATGAAATCAATAGAGAAAACGAGTCATCGTTGACGCATGGAATCGTCGGTGGACAACTGCGTCACTCCGACTGAAATCGTCGGCTAAAACGGAGTCCATTGTTGGCCTTGAAATCGCCACGGAAATATGAAGTGGCGGCTCATGTATGGAGTCGACGGCGTCAAATAGTTCACGAGGAGGCGTGAAATCGATAGCAAAAATAGATTCATGTTTGACGCATGGAATCGTCAAACACACTATGCAGTCTTTGATCCGAAATCGTCGGTGGCGAGCCCTTTGTAGATCGAGAAATCATCTTTGAAAGCGAGTCACGGGTGACGGATGGAATCGACGGCACCTACTAATTCACGGGTGACGAATGAAATCAATAGGGAAAACGAGTCAACGTTGACGCATGGAATTGTCGGGGGACAACCTTGCGTCACTGCGACTGAAATCGTCGGCTAAAACGAGTCAGCTTATTGGCCTTGAAATCGCCACGGAAATAAGAATGGCGGCTCATGTATGGAGTCGGCGGCGTCAAATAGTTCACGAGGGGAGGCGTGAAATCGTTAGCAAAAATAGATTCATGTTTGACGCATGGACTCGTCAAACACACTATGCCTGCTGCGATCCAGAAATCGTCGGCCGCGCGAGCCCCTTGTAGATCGAGAAATCATCTTTGAAAGCGAGTCACGGGCGGCGGATGGAATCGACGGCACCTACTAATTCACGGGTGACGAATGAAATCAATAGGGAAAACGAGTCATCGTTGACGCATGGAATTGTCGGGGGGACCATTGCGTCCTCTTGACTGAAATCGTCGGCTAAAACGGAGTCCTTTGTTGGCCTTGAAATCGCCACGGAAATAAGAATGGCGGCTCATGTATGGAGTCGACGAGCGTCAAATAGTTCACGAGGGAGGCGTGAAATCGATAGCAAAAATAGATTCATGTTTGACGCATGGAATCGTCAAACACACTATGCCGAGTCTGATCCGAAATCGTCGGTGGCGAGCCCTTGTAGATCGAGAAATCATCTTTGAGCGAGTCACGGGCGACGGATGGAATCGGCGGCACCTACTAATTCACGGGTGACGAATGAAATCAATAGAGAAGATAGAGTCATCGTTGACGAATGGAATCGTCGTTGGACAACTGCGTCCTCTTGACTGAAATCGTCGGCTAAAAACGAGTCCTTGTTGGCCTTGAAATCGCCACGGAAATAAGAATGGCGGCTCATGTATGGAGTCGGCGGCGTCAAATAGTACACGAGGGAGGCGTGAAATCGTTAGCAAAAATAGATTCATGTTTGACGCATGGAATCGTCAAACACACTATGCGAGTCTTGATCCATAAATCGTCGGCAGCTAAAAGCATTTGTAGAACGAGAAATCATCTTTGAAGCGAGTCACGGTGACGGATGGAATCGACGGCACCTACTAATTCACGGGTGACGAATGAAATCAATAGAGAAAACGGAGTCATCGTTGACGCATGGAATCGTCGGTGGACAACTGCGTCACTGCGACTGAAATCGTCGGCTAAAACGAGTCCTTTGTTGGCCTAGAAATCGCCAGCTGAAATATGAGTGGCGGCTCACGTATGGAGTCGCGGCGTCAAAGAGTTCACGAGGGAGGCATGAAATCGATATCAAAAATAGATTCACGTTTGCCGCATGGAATCGTCAAACACACTATGCGGTCTTGATCCGAAATCGTCGGTGGCCGAGCCACGTAGATCGAGGAATCATCTTTGAGCGAGTCACGGGGACGGATGGAATCGACACCACCTACTAATTCACGGGTGACGAATGAAATCAATAGAGAAAACGGAGTCAACGTTGACGCATGGAATTGTCGGGGGGACAACTGCGTCACCTTGACACGAAATCGTCGGCTAAAACGAGTCTTGTTGGCCTTGAAATCGCCGCTTGAAATATGAGTGGCGGCTCATGTATGGAGTCGACGGCGTCAAAGAGTTCACGAGGGAGGCGTGAAATCGATAGCAAAAATAGATTCATGTTTGACGCATGCAATCGTCAAACGCACTATGCCGTCTTGATCCGACCGAAATCGTCGGTGGCCGAGCCCCTTTGAGAACGAGCAATCATCTTTGAAGCGAGTCACGGTGACGGATGGAATCGACAGCACCTACTAATTCACGGGTGACGAATGAAATCAATAGAGAAACAGAGTCATCGTTGACGCATGGAATCGTCGGTGGACAACTGCGTCACTCCGACTGAAATCGTCGGCTAAAACGAGTCCTTTGTTGGCCTTGAAATCGCCACGGAAATAAGAATGGCGGCTCACGTATGGAGTCGACGGCGTCAAATAGTTCACGAGGGAGGCGTGAAATCGTTAGCAAAAATAGATTCATGTTTGACGCATGGAATCGTCAAACACACTATGCCGGTCTTGATCCGAAATCGTCGGCGCGAGCCCTTTGTAGATCGGAAATCATCTTTGAAGCGAGTCACGGTGACGGATGGAATCGACGGCACCTACTAATTCACGGGTGACGAATGAAATCAATAGAGAAGACAGAGTCATCGTTGACGCATGGAATCGTCAGGGGACAACTGCGTCCTCTGCGACACGAAATCGTCGGCTAAAACGAGTCCTTGTTGGCCTTGAAATCGCCACGGAAATAAGAATGGCGGCTCATGTATGGAGTCGACGGCGTCAAATAGTTCACGAGGGAGGCGTGAAATCGTTAGCAAAAATAGATTCATGTTTGACGCATGGAATCGTCAAACACACTATGCCGTCTTTGATCCGAGAAATCGTCGGCGCGAGCCCCTGTGGAGAGCGAGAAATCATCTTTGAAGCGAGTCACGGTGACGGATGGAATCGACGGCACCTACTAATTCACGGGTGACGAATGAAATCAATAGAGAAAACGAGTCATCGTTGACGCATGGAATCGTCGGTGGACAACTGCGTCCTCTTGACTGAAATCGTCGGCTAAAACGAGTCCTTTGTTGGCCTTGAAATCGCCACTGAAATATGAGTGGCGGCTCACGTATGGAGTCGACGGCGTCAAATAGTTCACGAGGAGGCATGAAATCGATATCAAAAATAGATTCACGTTTGACGCATGGAATCGTCAAACACACTATGCCGATCTTGATCCGAAATCGTCGGCGGCGAGCCCTTTGTAGAACGAGAAATCATCTTTGAGCGAGTCACGGGTGACGGATGGAATCGACAGCACCTACTAATTCACGGGTGACGAATGAAATCAATAGAGAAAACGGAGTCATCGTTGACGCATGGAATCGTCGGTGGACAACTGCGTCACTCTCGACTGAAATCGTCGGCTAAAAACGAGTCCTTTGTTGGCCTTGAAATCGCCAGTGAAATATGAGTGGCGGCTCACGTATGGAGTCGGCAGCGTCAAAGAGTACACGAGGGAGGCGTGAAATCGATAGCAAAAATAGATTCATGTTTGACGCATGGAATCGTCAAACACACTATGCAGTCTTGATCGAAATCGTCGGTGGCGAGCCTTGTAGATCGAGAAATCATCTTTGAAGCGAGTCACGGGCGACGGATGGAATCGACAGCACCTACTAATTCACGGGTGACGAATGAAATCAATAGAGAAAACGGAGTCATCGTTGACGCATGGAATCGTCGGGGACCAATGCGTCCACTACGACTTGAAATCGTCGGCTAAAAAACGAGTCCTTTGTTGGCCTTGAAATCGCCCGGAAATATGAGTGGCGGCTCACGTATGGAGTCGACGGCGTCAAAGAGTTCACGAGGAGGCATGAAATCGATAGCAAAAATAGATTCATGTTTGACGCATGGAATCGTCAAACACACTATGCCGGTCTTTGATCCCGAAATCGTCGGTGAGCGAGCCACTTTGTAGAACGAGGAATCATCTTTGAAGCGAGTCACGGTGACGGATGGAATCGACGGCACCTACTAATTCACGGGTGACGAATGAAATCAATAGAGAAAACGAGTCATCGTTGACGCATGGAATCGTCGGTGGACAACTGCGTCACTACGACTTGAAATCGTCGGCTAAAACGAGTCATTGTTGGCCTTGAAATCGCCACGAAATATGAGTGGCGGCTCACGTATGGAGTCGGCGGCGTCAAAGAGTTCACGAGGGAGGCGTGAAATCGATAGCAAAAATAGATTCATGTTTGACGCATGGAATCGTCAAACACACTATGCCGGTCTTGATCCGAGAAATCGTCGGCGGCGAAGCCACACGTAGAACGAGGAAATCATCTTTGAAGCGAGTCACGGTGACGGATGGAATCGACAGCACCTACTAATTCACGGGTGACGAATGAAATCAATAGAGAAAACGAGTCATCGTTGACGCATGGAATCGTCGGTGGACAACTGCGTCCTCTTGACACTGAAATCGTCGGCTAAAAGCAGAGTCACTGTTGGCCTTGAAATCGCCACGGAAATATGAGTGGCGGCTCACGTATGGAGTCGGCGGCGTCAAATAGTACACGAGGGAGGCGTGAAATCGTTAGCAAAAATAGATTCATGTTTGACGCATGGAATCGTCAAACACACTATGCAGTGCTTGATCCGAAATCGTCGGTGCAGAGCCCCAACGTAGAACGAGAAATCATCTTTGAAGCGAGTCACGGGCTGACGGATGGAATCGACAGCACCTACTAATTCACGGGTGACGAATGAAATCAATAGAGAAAACAGAGTCA
The DNA here is from genome assembly GCA_019202695.1 of Populus x sibirica. Lineage (NCBI taxonomy): Eukaryota > Viridiplantae > Streptophyta > Magnoliopsida > Malpighiales > Salicaceae > Populus > Populus x sibirica. The sequence goes on from JAGMVL010001828.1 coordinate 47,073, forward strand.
TCGTTGACGCATGGAATCGTCGGTGGACAACTGCGTCCTGCCGACTGAAATCGTCGGCTAAAACGAGTCACTTTGTTGGCCTTGAAATCGCCCTTTGAAATATGAGTGGCGGCTCACGTATGGAGTCGGCGGCGTCAAAGAGTTCACGAGGGAGGCATGAAATCGATATCAAAAATAGATTCACGTTTGACGCATGGAATCGTCAAACACACTATGCCGGTCTTTGATCCAGAAATCGTCGGTGGCCGAGCCCTTTGTAGAACGAGGAATCATCTTTGAAGCGAGTCACGGGCGACGGATGGAATCGACGGCACCTACTAATTCACGGGTGACGAATGAAATCAATAGAAAACGAGTCATCGTTGACGCATGGAATCGTCGGTGGACAACTGCGTCCTCTTACGACTGAAATCGTCGGCTAAAACGAGTCCTTGTTGGCCTTGAAATCGCCCTGAAATATGAGTGGCGGCTCACGTATGGAGTCGACGGCGTCAAATAGTTCACGAGGGAGGCGTGAAATCGATAGCAAAAATAGATTCATGTTTGACGCATGGAATCGTCAAACACACTATGCCGATCTTGATCCGAAATCGTCGTGGCGAGCCACTTGTAGCGAGGCAATCATCTTTGAGCGAGTCACGGTGACGGATGGAATCGACATCACCTACTAATTCACGGGTGACGAATGAAATCAATAGAGAAAACGAGTCATCGTTGACGCATGGAATCGTCGGTGGACACTTGCGTCACTCTTGACACGAAATCGTCGGCTAAAAGCGAGTCCTTTGTTGGCCTTGAAATCGCCACGGAAATAAGAGTGGCGGCTCACGTATGGAGTCGGCGGCGTCAAATAGTACACGAGGGGAGGCGTGAAATCGATAGCAAAAATAGATTCATGTTTGACGCATGGAATCATCAAACACACTATGCCAGTCTTGATCCGAGAAATCGTCGGCGAAAGCGAGCCACTTGTAGAACGAGGAATCATCTTTGAAGCGAGTCACGGGTGATGGATGGAATCGACAACACCTACTAATTCACGGGTGACGAATGAAATCAATAGAGAAAACGAGTCATCGTTGACGCATGGAATCGTCGGTGGACAATGCGTCACTCTTGACACGAAATCGTCGGCTAAAGCAGAGTCACTTATTGGCCTTGAAATCGCCATTTGAAATATGAGTGGCGGCTCACGTATGGAGTCGACGGCGTCAAAGAGTACACGAGGGAGGCATGAAATCGATAGCAAAAATAGATTCATGTTTGACGCATGGAATCGTCAAACACACTATGCCGGTCTTGATCCGAAATCGTCGGTGGCCGAGCCCTTTGCGAACGAGGAATCATCTTTGAAGCGAGTCACGGGCGACGGATGGAATGCGGAGGCACCTACTAATTCACGGGTGACGAATGAAATCAATAGAGAAAACGAGTCATCGTTGACGCATGGAATCGTCGGTGGACAACTGCGTCACTATTGACACGAAATCGTCGGCTAAAACGAGTCCTTTGTTGGCCTTGAAATCGCCCTTTGAAATATGAGTGGCAGCTCACGTATGGAGTCGACAGCGTCAAAGAGTTCACGAGGGAGGCATGAAATCGATATCAAAAATAGATTCACGTTTGACGCATGGAATCGTCAAACACACTATGCCGATCTTGATCCGGAAATCGTCGGCGGCCGAGCCTTTGTAGAACGAGCAATCATCTTTGAAGCGAGTCACGGGTGACGGATGGAATCCTACGTCACCTACTAATTCACGGGTGACGAATGAAATCAATAGAGAAAACGAGTCATCGTTGACGCATGGAATCGTCGGTGGGACACTGCGTCCTCTGCGACTGAAATCGTCGGCTAAAACGAGTCCTTTGTTGGCCTTGAAATCGCCACGGAAATAAGAATGGCGGCTCATGTATGGAGTCGACGGCGTCAAATAGTACACGAGGAGGCGTGAAATCGATAGCAAAAATAGATTCATGTTTGACGCATGGAATCATCAAACACACTATGCGGTCTTTGATCCAAAAATCGTCGGCGAGCCCTTGTAGATCGGAAATCATCTTTCAAAGCGAGTCACGGGCGACGGATGGAATCGACGGCACCTACTAATTCACGGGTGACGAATGAAATCAATAGAGAAAACGAGTCATCGTTGACGCATGGAATCGTCGGGGGACACTGCGTCACTCTTGACACGAAATCGTCGGCTAAAACGAGTCACTTGTTGGCCTTGAAATCGCCACGCTGAAATATGAAGTGGCGGCTCACGTATGGAGTCGACGAGCGTCAAAGAGTTCACGAGGAGGCATGAAATCGATAGCAAAAATAGATTCATGTTTGACGCATGGAATCGTCAAACACACTATGCCGGTCTTGATCCGGAAATCGTCGGTGGCCGAGCAACTTTGTAGAACGAGGAATCATCTTTGAAAGCGAGTCACGGGCGACGGATGGAATCGACGGCACCTACTAATTCACGGGTGACGAATGAAATCAATAGAGAAAACAGAGTCATCGTTGACGCATGGAATCGTCGGTGGACCTTTGCGTCACTCTTGACTGAAATCGTCGGCTAAAACGGAGTCCTTGTTGGCCTTGAAATCGCCGGCGAAATATGAGTGGCAGCTCACGTATGGAGTCGACGGCGTCAAAGAGTTCACGAGGAGGCGTGAAATCGATATCAAAAATAGATTCATGTTTGACGCATGGAATCGTCAAACACACTATGCCGGTCTTGATCCGAAATCGTCGGGCGAGCCCTTTGTAGAGCGAGAAATCATCTTTGAAGCGAGTCACGGGTGACGGATGGAATCGACGGCACCTACTAATTCACGGGTGACGAATGAAATCAATAGAAAACGAGTCATCGTTGACGCATGGAATCGTCGGTGGACAACTGCGTCACTGCTGACTGAAATCGTCGGCTAAAACGAGTCCTTGTTGGCCTTGAAATCGCCACTGAAATATGAGTGGCGGCTCACGTATGGAGTCGACGGCGTCAAAAGAGTACACGAGGGAGGCGTGAAATCGATAGCAAAAATAGATTCATGTTTGACGCATGGAATCGTCAAACACACTATGCCGGTCTTGATCCGAAATCGTCGGCGAAAATGAGCCTTTGTAGAACGAGAAATCATCTTTGAAGCGAGTCACGGGTGACGGATGGAATCGACGGCACCTACTAATTCACGGGTGACGAATGAAATCAATAGAGAAAACGAGTCATCGTTGACGCATGGAATCGTCGGGGGACAATGCGTCACTCCGACACTGAAATCGTCGGCTAAAACGAGTCCTTTGTTGGCCTTGAAATCGCCCTTTGAAATATGAGTGGCGGCTCACGTATGGAGTCGACGGCGTCAAAGAGTACCACGAGGAGGCGTGAAATCGATAGCAAAAATAGATTCATGTTTGACGCATGGAATCGTCAAACACACTATGCCGGTCTTGATCCGAAATCGTCGGTGGCGAGCCCTCTGTAGAACGAGGAATCATCTTTGAAAGCGAGTCACGGGCGACGGATGGAATCGACAGCACCTACTAATTCACGGGTGACGAATGAAATCAATAGAGAAAAACGAGTCATCGTTGACGCATGGAATCGTCGGGGGACAACTGCGTCACTCTTACCGACTGAAATCGTCGGCTAAAAACGGAGTCCTTTATTGGCCTTGAAATCGCCACTTTGAAATATGAGTGGCGGCTCACGTATGGAGTCGACGGCGTCAAAGAGTTCACGAGGGAGGCGTGAAATCGATAGCAAAAATAGATTCATGTTTGACGCATGGAATCGTCAAACACCCTATGCCGGTCGATCCGAGAAATCGTCGGTGGCGAGCCCTTTGTAGAACGAGGAATCATCTTTGAAGCGAGTCACGGGTGACGGATGGAATCGGCGGCACCTACTAATTCACGGGTGACGAATGAAATCAATAGAGAAAACGAGTCATCGTTGACGCATGGAATCGTCGGTGGACAACTGCGTCACTCTTGACACTGAAATCGTCGGCTAAAACGGAGTCCTTTGTTGGCCTTGAAATCGCCACGGAAATATGAGTGGCGGCTCACGTATGGAGTCGACGGCGTCAAAGAGTTCACGAGGGAGGCGTGAAATCGATAGCAAAAATAGATTCATGTTTGACGCATGGAATCGTCAAACACACTATGCCGGTCTTGATCCGAGAAATCGTCGGCAAAAGCGAGCCCTTTGTAGAACGAGGAATCATCTTTGAAAGCGAGTCACGGGCGACGGATGGAATCGACAGTACCTACTAATTCACGGGTGACGAATGAAATCAATAGAGAAAACAGAGTCATCGTTGATGCATGGAATCGTCGGGGGGACAACTGCGTCCTCTTGACACGAAATCGTCGGCTAAAACGAGTCACTTTTGGCCTTGAAATCGCCCTTTGAAATATGAGTGGCGGCTCACGTATGGAGTCGACGGCGTCAAAGAGTTCACGAGGGAGGCATGAAATCGATAGCAAAAATAGATTCATGTTTGACGCATGGAATCGTCAAACACACTATGCCGGTCTTGATCCGAAATCGTCGGTGGCGAGCCCTTAGTAGAACGAGGAATCATCTTTGAAAGCGAGTCACGGGCGACGGATGGAATCGGCGGCACCTACTAATTCACGGGTGACGAATGAAATCAATAGAGAAAACGAGTCATCGTTGACGCATGGAATCGTCGGTGGACAACTGCGTCACTCCGACTGAAATCGTCGGCTAAAACGAGTCCATTGTTGGCCTTGAAATCGCCACTGAAATATGAGTGGCGGCTCACGTATGGAGTCGACGGCGTCAAAGAGTTCACGAGGGAGGCGTGAAATCGATAGCAAAAATAGATTCATGTTTGACGCATGGAATCGTCAAACACACTATGCCGATCTTGATCCGAAATCGTCGGCGAAAAGCGAGCCCTTTGTAGAGCGAGGAATCATCTTTGAAAGCGAGTCACGGTGCGGATGGAATCGACAACACCTACTAATTCACGGGTGACGAATGAAATCAATAGAGAAAAGCGAGTCATCGTTGACGCATGGAATCGTCGGTGGACAACTGCGTCACTCTTGACTACGAAATCGTCGGCTAAAACGAGTCCTTGTTGGCCTTGAAATCGCCACTTTGAAATATGAGTGGCGGCTCACGTATGGAGTCGGCGGCGTCAAATAGTTACACGAGGGGAGGCGTGAAATCGATAGCAAAAATAGATTCATGTTTGACGCATGGAATCATCAAACACACTATGCCGGTCTTTGATCCGAAATCGTCGGTGGCGAGCCAACTTGTAGAACGAGGAATCATCTTTGAAGCGAGTCACGGGTGCGGATGGAATCGACGGCACCTACTAATTCACGGGTGACGAATGAAATCAATAGAGAAAACGAGTCATCGTTGACGCATGGAATCGTCGGGGACCTTTGCGTCACTCTTGACTGAAATCGTCGGCTAAAACGAGTCCTTTATTGGCCTTGAAATCGCCACTGAAATATGAGTGGCGGCTCACGTATGGAGTCGACGGCGTCAAAGAGTCACGAGGGAGGCGTGAAATCGATAGCAAAAATAGATTCATGTTTGACGCATGGAATCGTCAAACACACTATGCCGGTCTTGATCTAGAAATCGTCGTGCGAGCACTCGCAGAACGAAGGAATCATCTTTGAAAGCGAGTCACGGGTGACGGATGGAATCGCGCCACCTACTAATTCACGGGTGACGAATGAAATCAATAGAGAAAACGGAGTCATCGTTGACGCATGGAATCGTCGGTGGACAATGCGTCCTCCCCCTTGAAATCGTCGGCTAAAACCACGAGTCACTTGTTGGCCTTGAAATCGCCACTGAAATATGAGTGGCGGCTCACGTATGGAGTCGAGCGTCAAAGAGTACACGAGGGAGGCGTGAAATCGATAGCAAAAATAGATTCATGTTTGACGCATGGAATCGTCAAACACACTATGCCGTCTTGATCCGGAAATCGTCGGCGAGCGAGCCCCTTGTAGAACGAGAATCATCTTTGGGCGGAGTCACGGGCTGACGGATGGAATCGACGGCACCTACTAATTCACGGGTGACGAATGAAATCAATAGAGAAAACACGAGTCATCGTTGACGCATGGAATCGTCGGGGGACAACTTGCGTCACTACTGGCACTGAAATCGTCGGCTAAAACGGAGTCACTATTGGCCTTGAAATCGCCCACTGCAATATGAGTGGCGGCTCACGTATGGAGTCGGCGGCGTCAAAGAGTACACGAGGGGAGGCGTGAAATCGATAGCAAAAATAGATTCATGTTTGACGCATGGAATCGTCAAACACACTATGCCGATCTTGATCCGAAATCGTCGGCGTGGCGAGCCCTTTGAGAACGAGGAATCATCTTTGAAAGCGAGTCACGGCTAACGGATGGAATCGACGGCACCTACTAATTCACGGGTGACGAATGAAATCAATAGAGAAAAACGAGTCATCGTTGACGCATGGAATCGTCGGGGGACAATGCGTCACTGCGACTGAAATCGTCGGCTAAAACGGAGTCCTTTGTTGGCCTTGAAATCGCCACTTGAAATATGAGTGGCGGCTCACGTATGGAGTCGACGGCGTCAAAGAGTTCACGAGGGAGGCGTGAAATCGATAGCAAAAATAGATTCATGTTTGACGCATGGAATCGTCAAACACACTATGCCGAGTCTTGATCCGAAATCGTCGGCGAAAATTGAGCCATTGTAGAACGAGGAATCATCTTTGAAGCGAGTCACGGCTGACGGATGGAATCGACGGCACCTACTAATTCACGGGTGACGAATGAAATCAATAGAGAAAACGAGTCATCGTTGACGCATGGAATCGTCGGGGGACAATGCGTCACTGCGACTGAAATCGTCGGCTAAAACGAGTCCTTTGTTGGCCTTGAAATCGCCACTGAAATATGAGTGGCGGCTCACGTATGGAGTCGGCGGCGTCAAAGAGTACACGAGGGAGGCGTGAAATCGATAGCAAAAATAGATTCATGTTTGACGCATGGAATCATCAAACACACTATGCCGGTCTTTGATCCGAAATCGTCGGCGAAAAATTGAGCCCGTTGTAGAACGAGGAATCATCTTTGAAGCGAGTCACGGCGAACGGATGGAATCGACGGCACCTACTAATTCACGGGTGACGAATGAAATCAATAGAGAAAACGAGTCATCGTTGATGCATGGAATCGTCGGGGGACAACTGCGTCACTCTTGACTGAAATCGTCGGCTAAAACGAGTCTTTGTTGGCCTTGAAATCGCCTTTGAAATATGAGTGGCGGCTCCACGTATGGAGTCGGCGGCGTCAAAGAGTACACGAGGGAGGCGTGAAATCGATAGCAAAAATAGATTCATGTTTGACGCATGGAATCATCAAACACACTATGCCGGTCTTGATCCGAAATCGTCGGTGAAAAGCGAGCCCAGTAGACGAGAATCATCTTTGAAAGCGAGTCACGGGCTGACGGATGGAATCGGCGGCACCTACTAATTCACGGGTGACGAATGAAATCAATAGAGAAAACGAGTCATCGTTGACGCATGGAATCGTCGGTGGACAACTGCGTCACTACGACACGAAATCGTCGGCTAAAACGAGTCACTTTTGGCCTTGAAATCGCCATTTGAAATATGAGTGGCGGCTCACGTATGGAGTCGACGGCGTCAAAGAGTTCACGAGGAGGCGTGAAATCGATAGCAAAAATAGATTCATGTTTGACGCATGGAATCGTCAAACACACTATGCCGATCTTGATCCGAAATCGTCGGTGGCGAAAATTGAGCCTTTGTAGACGAGGAATCATCTTTGGCGAGTCACGGTGACGGATGGAATCTACGGCACCTACTAATTCACGGGTGACGAATGAAATCAATAGAGAAAACGAGTCATCGTTGGCGCATGGAATCGTCGGTGGACCACTGCGTCACTCGACTGAAATCGTCGGCTAAACGAGTCACTTGTTGGCCTTGAAATCGCCACGGAAATAAGAGTGGCGGCTCACGTATGGAGTCGACGGCGTCAAATAGTACACGAGGAGGCGTGAAATCGATAGCAAAAATAGATTCATGTTTGACGCATGGAATCATCAAACACACTATGCAGTCTTGATCCGAGAAATCGTCGGCGAAAATTGAGGCCTTGTAGATCGAAATCATCTTTGGCGAGTCACGGTGATGGATGGAATCGACAACACCTACTAATTCACGGGTGACGAATGAAATCAATAGAGAAAACAGAGTCATCGTTGATGCTTGGAATCGTCGGGGGACCTTTGTGTCACTCTTGACGACTGAAATCATCGGCTAAAAACGAGTCACTATTGGCCTTGAAATCGCCGCTTTGAAATATGAGTGGCGGCTCACGTATGGAGTCGACGGCGTCAAAGAGTACACGAGGGAGGCATGAAATCGATAGCAAAAATAGATTCATGTTAGACGCATGCAATCGCAAACACACTATGCCGGTGCTTGATCCGAAATCGTCGGTGAAAGCTGAGCCCTTGCGAACGAGGAATCATCTTTGAAGCGAGTCACGGGTGCGGATGGAATCGACGGCACCTACTAATTCACGGGTGACGAATGAAATCAATAGAGAAAACGAGTCATCGTTGACGCATGGAATCGTCGGTGGACAACTGCGTCACTGCTTGACGCTGAAATCGTCGGCTAAAAGCGGAGTCCTTTGTTGGCCTTAGAAATCGCCGGCTGAAATATGAGTGGCGGCTCACGTATGGAGTCGACGGCGTCAAAGAGTTCACGAGGAGGCATGAAATCGATATCAAAAATAGATTCACGTTTGACGCATGGAATCGTCAAACACACTATACCGTCTTGATCGGAAATCGTCGGCGAACGGAGCCCTTTGTAGAACGAGGAATCATCTTTGAAGCGAGTCACGGCTAGCGGATGGAATCCGACAGCACCTACTAATTCACGGGTGACGAATGAAATCAATAGAGAAAACGAGTCATCGTTGACGCATGGAATCGTCGGTGGACCATTGCGTCCTCTTGACGTGAAATCGTCGGCTAAAAGCGAGTCCTTGTTGGCCTTGAAATCGCCACGGAAATAAGAATGGCGGCTCACGTATGGAGTCGACGGCGTCAAATAGTACACGAGGGAGGCGTGAAATCGATAGCAAAAATAGATTCATGTTTGACGCATGGAATCATCAAACACACTATGCCGAGTCTTGATCCGGAAATCGTCGGCGAAAATTGAGCCACGTAGAACGAGGAATCATCTTTGAAGCGAGTCACGGGACGGATGGAATCGACGGCACCTACTAATTCACGGGTGACGAATGAAATCAATAGAGAAAACAGAGTCATCGTTGAGCATGGAATCGTCGGGGACACTGCGTCTCCTGGCGACTGAAATCGTCGGCTAAAACGAGTCCTTGTTGGCCTTGAAATCGCCCCAGAAATATGAGTGGCGGCTCACGTATGGAGTCGGCAGGCGTCAAAGAGTACACGAGGGAGGCGTGAAATCGATAGCAAAAATAGATTCATGTTTGACGCATGGAATCATCAAACACACTATGCAGTCTTGATCGAGAAATCGATCAAGTAAAAGCCGAGGCATAGTAGAACGAGGAATCATCTTTGGCGAGTCACGGTGACGGATGGAATCGACAACACCTACTAATTCACGGGTGACGAATGAAATCAATAGAGAAAACAGAGTCATCGTTGATGCATGGAATCGTCAGGGGACAATGCGTCACTACTGACATGAAATCGTCGGCTAAAACGGAGTCACTATTGGCCTTGAAATCGCCCATCGAAATATGAGTGGCGGCTCACGTATGGAGTCGGCGGCGTCAAAGAGTACACGAGGAGGCGTGAAATCGATAGCAAAAATAGATTCATGTTTGACGCATGGAATCGCCAAACACACTATGCCGAGTCTCGATCCAGAAATCGTCAGCGAAAACTGAGCCAACGAGGAATCATCTTTGAAAGCTGAGTCACGGTGCGGATGGAATCGGCAGCACCTACTAATTCACGGGTGACGAATGAAATCAATAGAGAAAACGAGTCATCGTTGACGCATGGAATCGTCGGGGACAATGCGTCACTCTTGACAAATGAAATCGTCAGCCTAAAACGAGTCACCTGTTGGCCTTGAAATCGCCCGAAATATGAGTGGCGAGCTCACGTATGGAGTCGGCAGCGTCAAAGAGTTCACGAGGGAGGCGTGAAATCGATAGCAAAAATAGATTCATGTTTGACGCATGGAATGCGTCAAACACACTATGCCGGTCTTGATCCGGAAATCGTGGGGCGAAATTGAGCCCTTGTAGAGCGAGAAATCATCTTTGAAGCTGAGTCACAGGTGACGGATGGAATCGACACCACCTACTAATTCACGGGTGACGAATGAAATCAATAGAGAAAACAGAGTCATCGTTGACGCATGGAATCGTCGGGACACTGCGTCCTCTTTGACTGAAATCGTCGGCTAAAACGGAGTCACTGTTGGCCTTGAAATCGCCTTTGAAATATGAGTGGCGGCTCACGTATGGAGTCGACGGCGTCAAAGAGTACACAGAGGGGCGTGAAATCGATAGCAAAAATAGATTCATGTTTGACGCATGGAATCGTCAAACACACTATGCCGATCTTGATCGAGAAATCGTCAGTGAAATTGAGCCCCGTAGAGCGAGGAATCATCTTTGAAGCGAGTCATGGTGTGGATGGAATCGCGGCACCTACTAATTCACGGGTGACGAATGAAATCAATAGAAAACGAGTCATCGTTGACGCATGGAATCGTCGGGGGACATGCGTCCCTGCCGACCTGAAATCGTCGGCTAAAACGAGTCACTGTTGGCCTTGAAATCGCCCTTGGAAATATGAGTGGCGGCTCACGTATGGAGTCGACAGCGTCAAAGAGTTCACGAGGGAGGCCTGAAATCGATAGCAAAAATAGATTCATGTTTGACGCGTGGAATCGTCAAACACACTATGCGATGTTGATCCAGAAATCGTCAGTAGACACTGAGGCCATTGTAGACGAGGAATCATCTATATTTGCGAGTCACGGGTGATGGATGGAATGCGGGCACCTACTAATTCACGGGTGACGAATGAAATCAATAGAAAGCGAGTCATCGTTGGCGCATGGAATCGTCGGGGGACAGCTGCGTCACTCTTGCCGGCTAAAATCGTCGAGCTAAAAGCGAGTCCATGTTGGCCTTGAAATCGCCCTTGAAATATGAGTGGCGGCTCACGTATGGAGTCGGCAGCGTCAAAGAGTTCACGAGGGAGGCGTGAAATCGATAGCAAAAATAGATTCATGTTTAGCGCATGGAATCATCAAACACACTATGCCGATGCTTTGATCCGAAATCGTCGGTGAAAGCGAGCCAACGCGGAACGAGGAATCATCTTTGAAGCTGAGTCACGGCTGACGGATGGAATCGACTGGCACCTACTAATTCATGGGTGACGAATGAAATCAATAGAGAAAACGAGTCATCGTTGACGCATGGAATCGTCGGGGACAATGCGTCACTGCGCACAGAAATCGTCGGCTAAAACAGAGTCCATTGTTGGCCTTGAAATCGCCATTACTGGAAATATGAGTGGCGGCTCACGTATGGAGTCGACAGCGTCAAAAGAGTTCACGAGGGAGGCATGAAATCGATAGCAAAAATAGATTCATGTTTGGCGCATGGAATCGTCAAACACACCATGCCGAGTCTTGATCGAGAAATCGTCGGCGCGATGAGCCACTGTGGAACGAGCAATCATCTTTGAGCGAGTCACGGGTGACGGATGGAATCGACGGCACCTACTAATTCACGGGTGAGGAATGAAATCAATAGAGAAAACGAGTCATCGTTGACGCATGGAATCGTCGGGGGGACACTGCGTCACTGCGGAACTGAAATCGGCTACACGAGTCTTGTTGGCCTTGGAAATCGCCGAAATAAGAATGGTGGCTAAGTATGTAGTCGAGCGTCAAAGAGTTCACGAGGGAGGAGTGAAGTCGATGGCAAAAAATAGATTCATGTTTGGCGCATGGAATCGTCAAACACGCTATCATCGAGCGTTGATCGAGAAATCGTCGGCTTAGCCAGAGGCACTCTAGAGCGAATCATCTTTGGGCGAGTCACGGTGAACGGATGGAATCACGACACCCTTACTAATTCACGGGTGACGGAATGAAATCAATAGAGAAAACAGAGTCATCGTTGACGCATGGAATAAGTCAGTGGACACTGCGTCACTATTGACTGAAATCATCGGCTAAAGCGGAGTCCTTTGTTGGCCTTGAAATCGCCACTGAAATATGAGTGGCGGCTCACGTATGGAGTCGGCAGCGTCAAAGAGTTACGATCGAGGAGCATGAAATCGATAGCAAAAATAGATTCATGTTTGACGCATGGAATCGCAAACACACTATGCAGTCTTTGATCCAGAAATCATCGTGAGCTAGGCACTTTGTAGGAGCGAGGAATCATCTTTGGCCCGAGTCACGGGCTTTGCGGATGGAATCGCGGCACCTACTAATTCGCGGGTGACGAATGAAATCAATAGAGAAAAGCGAGTCATCGTTGGCGCATGGAATCGTCGGTGGACAACTGCGTCCCTCTTGACACAGAATCGTCGGCTAAAACATGAGTCACTATTGGCCTGAAATCGCCCATGTGAAATATGGTGGCGGCTCACGTATGGAGTCGGCAGCGTCAAAGGTTCACGAGGAGGCGTGAAATCGATAGCAAAAATAGATTCATGTTTGACGCATGGAATGCGTCAAACACACTATGCCGGTCTTTGATCCGAGAATCGTCAAGCTGAGCGCTGTAGGGCGAGGAATCATCTTTGAAAACGAGTCACGGCGACGGATGGAATCTGACACCTACCTAATTCCCGGGTGGCCGAATGAAATCAATAGAAAGCGAGTCATCGTTGACGCATGGAATCGTCGGGGGACAACTGCGTCACTGCGACTTGAAATCGTCGGCTAAAGCGAGTCACTTGTTGGCCTTGAAATCGCCCTGAAATATGAGTGGTGGGCTCACGTATGGAGTGACGGCGTCAAAGGAGTACGGGAGGCGTGAAATCGATAGCAAAAATAGATTCATGTTTGACGCATGCAATCGTCAACACACTATACCCGATCTTGGTCGAAATCGTCGGTGAAAAGCGAGGCCTTGCCGGAAGGATCATACTTTGAAAGCGAGTCACTGGTGACGGATGGAATCGACGACACCTACTAGTCACGGGTGACGAATGAAATCAATAGAGAAAAACGAGTCATCGTTGTGCATGGAATTATCGGGGGACATTTGCGTCACTGCTGACCTGAAAATCGTCGGCTAAAGCAGAGTCTTTGTTGGCCTTGAAATCGCCGGAAATGAGTGGCGCTCACGTATGGAGTCGATGGCGTCAAATAGTTCACGAGGGAGGCGTGAAGATCGTTAGCAAAAATAGATTCATGTTTGACGCATGGAATCGTCAAACACACTATGCTGATCCGAAATCGTCAGTGAAAACTGGGGGCATTGTAGAAGCGAGGAATCATCTTTGAGCGGAGTCACGGGTGCGGTTGGAATCGGCGGCACCTCCTAATTCAGGGGTGACGAATGAAATCAATAGAGAAAACGCGGTCATCGTTAGGCGCATGGAATGCGTCGGGGACCTTTGCGTCACTACTTACTTAGAAATCGTCGGCTAAAACGAGTCACTTTGTTGGCCTTGAAATCGCCACCGAAATAAGAGTGGCACTCACGTATGGAGTCGGCAGCGTCAAAGAGTTCACGAGGGGGCGTGAAATCGATAGCAAAAATAGATTCATGTTTGACGCATGGAATCCGTCAAACACACTATGCGATCGAGAAATAAATCAGTGAGCCCGAGGCACTGTAGAGCGAGAAATCATCTTTGAAGCGAGTCACGGGTGTGGATGGAATCGCGGCACCTACTAATTCGCGGGTGACGAATGAAATCAATAGAGAAAACAAAGTCATCGTTGACGCATGGAATAAATCGGTGGACAACTGCGTCACTATGACACGAAATCGTCGGCTAAAGCAGAGTCAGCGTTGGCCTTGAAATCGCCACCGAAATATGAGTGGCGGCTCGCGTATGGAGTCGGCGGCGTCGAAGAGTCTCGAGGGAGGCGTGAAATCGTTAGCAAAAATAGATTCATGTTTGACGCATGGAATCGCCAAACACACTATGCAGTCGATCCGAAATCGTCGGCTAGCTGAGCCTTTGCAGCAAACCAGGGAATCATCTTTGCGGCGAGTCACGGTGGCGGATGGAGATCGACGGCACCTACTAATTCACGGTGACGAATGAAATCAATAGAAAAAGAGTCATCGTTGACGCATGGATATCGGTCAGTGGACAACTGCGTCCTCTGCTTGAAATCGTCGGCTAAAATAAGTCCTTGTTGGCCTTTGAAATGGCCCATGCGAAATATGGTGGCTCCACGTATGGAGTCGCAGCGTCAAAGAGTTCACGAGGAGGCGTGAAATCGATATCAAAAATAGATTCACGTTTGACGCGTGGAATCGTCGAACACACTATGCCGGATGCTGATCCGATCGTCGGTGGCCAGCGCCGCTGTAGATCGAGGAATCATCTTTGAAAGCCGAGTCACCGGTGACGGATGGAATCGACGGCACCTACTAATTCACGGGTGACGAATGAAATCAATACGGAAAACGAGTCAGCGTTGGCGCATGGAGATTGTCGGGGGACACTTGCGTCCACTCTGCGACTGTGAAATCGTGACTTCAAACGGAGTCACTGTTGGCCTTGAAATCGCCCGAAATATGAGTGGCGGCTCATGTATGGAGTCGGCAGGCGTGGAATGAGTACGGGAGCGAGGCGTGAAATCGATAGCAAAAATAGATTCCATGTTTGACGCATGCAA
>JAGMVL010002211.1:0-123664 GCA_019202695.1 Populus x sibirica
TCACGGTTGACGAATGAAATCAATAGAGCAAAAGAGGAGTCATCGTTGGCGCATGGAATCGTCGGGGGGGACCTTTAGCGTCACTCTTACCGACTGAAATCGTCGGCTAAAACGAGTCGCCTTGTTGGCCTCGAAATCGCCCTTGAAATATGAGTGGCGGCTCAGCGTATGGGTCGACGGCGTCAAAGAGTTCACGAGGGGCGTGAAATCGATAGCAAAAATAGATTCATGTTTGACGCATGGAATCGTCAAACACCCTATGCCTGATCTTGATCGGAATCGTCGTAGCGCGAGGCACTCTAGACGGAAATCATCTTTGAAAGCGAGTCACGGCGAGAGCGGATGGAATCGACGGCACCTACTAATTCACGGTTGACGAATGAAATCAATAGAGAAAAGAGAGTCATCGTTGGCGCTTGGAATCGTCGGGGGACACTGCGTCCCTTCTCGCCGACTGAAATCGTCGGCTAAAACGGAGTCATTGTTGGCCTCGAAATCGCCTCGAAATATGAGTGGCGGCTCACGTATGGAGTCGGCGGCGTCAAAGAGTTCACGAGGGAGGCATGAAATCGATAGCAAAAATAGATTCATGTTTGACGCATGGAATCGTCAAACACACATGCCGGTCTTGATCCGGAAATCGTCGGCAAAGCGAGGCACTCTAGAACGAGAAATCATCTTTGAAGCGAGTCACGGGTGACGGATGGAATCGACCGGCACCTGCGATTCACGGGGGACGAATGAAATCAATAGAGAAAACATAGTCATCGTTGACGCATGGAATCGTCGGGGGACAACTGCGTCACTACTTACTGAAATCATCACCTAAAGCGAGTCTCATTGTTGGCCTCGAAATCGCCCTTTGAAATATGAGTGGCGGCTCACGTATGGAGTCGGCGACGGCGTCAAAGAGTTCACGAGGGAGGCGTGAAATCGATAGCAAAAATAGATTCATGTTTGGCGCATGGAATCGTCAAACACACTATGCGGTCTTTGATCCGGAAATCGTCGGCGCGAGGCACTCTAGACGGAAATCATCTTTGAGCGAGTCACGGGTGACGGATGGAATCGACGGCACCTACTAATTCACGGGTTGACGAATGAAATCAATAGAGAAAAGAGAGTCATCGTTGACGCATGGAATCGTCGGGGGACAACTGCGTCACTGCGACTGAAATCGTCGGCTAAAACGGAGTCCTTTGTTGGCCTCGAAATCGCCACTGAAATATGAGTGGCGGCTCACGTATCGTCGACGGCGTCAAAGAGTTCACGAGGGAGGCATGAAATCGATAGCAAAAATAGATTCATGTTTGGCGCGTGGAATCGTCAAACACACATGCCGGTGCTGATCCGGAAATCGTCGGCAAAAAGCGAGGCACTCTAGACGAGAAATCATCTTTGGCGAGTCACGGGCGCGGATGGAATCGACAGCACCTACTAATTCACGGGGGACGAATGAAATCAATAGAGAAAACATAGTCATCGTTGACGCATGGAATCGTCGGGGGACACTTGCGTCACTGCGACTGAAATCATCGGCTAAAACGGGAGTCCTTTGTTGGCCTCGAAATCGCCACTGAAATATGAGTGGCGGCTCACGTATGGAGTCGGCGGCGTCAAAGAGTTCACGAGGGGCGTGAAATCGATAGCAAAAATAGATTCATGTTTGACGCATGGAATCGCCAAACACACTATGCCGGTCTTGATCCGAAATCGTCGGCAGCGCGGGCACTCTAGAACGGGAAATCATCTTTGAGCGAGTCACGGGCGACGGATGGAATCGACGGCACCTACTAATTCACGGGCGACGAGTGAAATCAATAGAAAAGAGAGTCATCGTTGACGCATGGAATCGTCGGGGGACAACTGCGTCACTGCGACTGAAATCGTCGGCTAAAACGAGTCCTTTGTTGGCCTCGAAATCGCCATTGAAATATGAGTGGCGGCTCACGTATGGAGTCGACGGCGTCAAAGAGTTCACGAGGAGGCGTGAAATCGATAGCAAAAATAGATTCATGTTTGACGCATGGAATCGTCAAACACACATGCCGATCTTGATCCGAGAAATCGTCGGCAAAAAGCGAGGCACTCTAGAACGGGAAATCATCTTTGAAGCGAGTCACGGGCGACGGATGGAATCGGCGGCACCTACTAATTCACGGGTGACGAATGAAATCAATAGAGAAAAGAGAGTCATCGTTGACGCATGGAATCGTCGGGGGACAACTGCGTCACTGCGACTGAAATCGTCGGCTAAAACGAGTCCTTTGTTGGCCTCGAAATCGCCTTGAAATATGAGTGGCGGCTCACGTATGGAGTCGGCGGCGTCAAAGAGTTCACGAGGGAGGCGTGAAATCGATAGCAAAAATAGATTCATGTTTGACGCATGGAATCGCCAAACACACTATGCCAGTCTTGATCCGAAATCGTCGGCGTAGCGAGGCACTCTAGAACGGGAAATCATCTTTGAAGCGAGTCACGGGCGAGCGGATGGAATCGACGGCACCTACTAATTCACGGGTGACGAATGAAATCAATAGAGAAAAGAGAGTCATCGTTGACGCATGGAATCGTCGGGGGACCTGCGTCACTGCTGACTGAAATCGTCGGCTAAAACGAGTCCTTTGTTGGCCTCGAAATCGCCACGAAATATGAGTGGCGGCTCACGTATGGAGTCGACGGCGTCAAAGAGTTCACGAGGGAGGCATGAAATCGATAGCAAAAATAGATTCATGTTTGACGCATGGAATCGTCAAACACACATGCCGGTCTTGATCCGGAAATCGTCGGCAAAAGCGAGGCACTCTAGAACGAGAAATCATCTTTGAAAGCGAGTCACGGTGACGGATGGAATCGCGGCACCCTACTGATTCACGGGGGACGAATGAAATCAATAGAGAAAACATAGTCATCGTTGACGCATGGAATCGTCGGGGGACACTGCGTCACTACTTACCTGAAATCATCACCTAAAACAGAGTCCTTTGTTGGCCTCGAAATCGCCACGAAATATGAGTGGCGGCTCACGTATGGAGTCGACGGCGTCAAAGAGTTCACGAGGGAGGCGTGAAATCGATAGCAAAAATAGATTCATGTTTGACGCATGGAATCGCCAAACACACTATGCCGGTCTTTGATCCGAGAAATCGTCGGTAGCGAGGCACTCTAGAACGGGAAATCATCTTTGAAGCGAGTCACGGGCGACGGATGGAATCGGCGGCACCTACTAATTCACGGGTGACGAATGAAATCAATAGAGAAAAGAGAGTCATCGTTGACGCATGGAATCGTCGGGGGACACTGCGTCCTCTTGCGACACGAAATCGTCGGCTAAAACGAGTCCTTTGTTGGCCTCGAAATCGCCCATTGAAATATGAGTGGCGGCTCACGTATGGAGTCGGCGGCGTCAAAGAGTTCACGAGGGAGGCGTGAAATCGATAGCAAAAATAGATTCATGTTTGACGCATGGAATCGTCAAACACACATGCGGGTCTTTGATCCGGAAATCGTCGGCAAAAGCGAGGCACTCTAGAACGGGAAATCATCTTTGAAAGCGAGTCACGGTGACGGATGGAATCGACGGCACCTACTAATTCACGGGTGACGAATGAAATCAATAGAGAAAAGAGAGTCATCGTTGACGCATGGAATCGTCGGGGGACACTGCGTCACTACTTGACACGAAATCGTCGGCTAAAACGAGTCCTTTGTTGGCCTCGAAATCGCCTTCGAAATATGAGTGGCGGCTCACGTATGGAGTCGACGGCGTCAAAGAGTTCACGAGGGAGGCGTGAAATCGATAGCAAAAATAGATTCATGTTTGACGCATGGAATCGTCAAACACACATGCCGGTCTTGATCCGAAATCGTCGGCAAAAAGCGAGGCACTCTAGAACGGGAAATCATCTTTGAAACTGAGTCACGGCTGACGGATGGAATCGACAGCACCTACTGATTCACGGGGGACGAATGAAATCAATAGAGAAAACATAGTCATCGTTGACGCATGGAATCGTCAGGGGACACTGCGTCACTACTTACCTGAAATCATCACCTAAAAAACGAGTCCTTTGTTGGCCTCGAAATCGCCCGAAATATGAGTGGCGGCTCACGTATGGAGTCGACCGGCGTCAAAGAGTTCACGAGGGAGGCGTGAAATCGATAGCAAAAATAGATTCATGTTTGACGCATGGAATCGCCAAACACACTATGCCGATCTTGATCCGGAAATCGTCGGCAAAAGCGAGGCACTCTAGAACGGGAAATCATCTTTGAAAGCGAGTCACGGGCGCGGATGGAATCGACGGCACCTACTAATTCACGGGTTGACGAATGAAATCAATAGAGAAAAGAGAGTCATCGTTGACGCATGGAATCGTCGGGGGACAACTGCGTCCTCCGACTGAAATCGTCGGCTAAAACGGAGTCCTTTGTTGGCCTCGAAATCGCCACGAAATATGAGTGGCGGCTCACGTATGGAGTCGACGGCGTCAAGAGTTCACGAGGAGGCGTGAAATCGATAGCAAAAATAGATTCATGTTTGACGCATGGAATCGTCAAACACACATGCCGGTCTTGATCCGAAATCGTCGGCAAAGCTGAGGCACTCTAGAACGGGAAATCATCTTTGAAGCGGAGTCACGGGCGACGGATGGAATCGACGGCACCTCCTGATTCACGGGTGACGAATGAAATCAATAGAGAAAACAGAGTCATCGTTGACGCATGGAATCGTCGGGGGACCTTTGCGTCACTACTGCGACTGAAATCATCACCTAAAACAGAGTCCTTTGTTGGCCTCGAAATCGCCACTTTGAAATATGAGTGGCGGCTCCACGTATGGAGTCGGCGGCGTCAAAGAGTTCACGAGGAGGCGTGAAATCGATAGCAAAAATAGATTCATGTTTGGCGCATGGAATCGTCAAACACACGTACCGTGTCTTGATCAATCGGGTGATCGAGGGCACTCTAGAGCGAGAAATCATCTTTGAAAGCGAGTCACGGTGGGCGGATGGGGCACTCTCAACGACGGAAGTAGAAAGAGTCATCTTGAGAAGCGTGGAGTCAGGGAGCTGACTGTGATGGAATCGGGGGGACGAAATCGCCACCTCACTAATTCACGGAGGGGTTGACGAATGAAATCAATAGAGAAAACATAGTCATCGTTGACGCATGGAATCGTCGGGGGGACGTCAGCGTCTGCGGCACTCTCCACCACGAAATCGTCGGCTAAAACGAGGGCTCATTCACGCGTGAAGAAGTTGTTGGCCTCGAAATCGCCAGAGGCCTGAAATATGAGTGGCGGCTCACGTATGGAGTCGACGGCGTCAAAGAGTTCACGAGGGAGGCATGAAATCGATAGCAAAAATAGATTCATGTTTGGCGCGTGGAATCGTCAAACACACATGCCGGTCTTTGATCCGGAAATCGTCGGCAAAAGCGAGGCACTCTAGAACGGGAAATCATCTTTGAAAGCGAGTCACGGGCGCGGATGGAATCGAGCGGCACCTCCTAAGTCACGGGTGGACGAATGAAATCAATAGAGAAAACATAGTCATCGTTGACGCATGGAATCGTTAGGGGACAACTGCGTCACTTACTTGAAATCATCAGCTAAAACGAGTCCTTGTTGGCCTCGAAATCGCCAACTGAAATATGAGTGGCGGCTCACGTATGGAGTCGACGGCGTCAAAGAGTTCACGAGAGGAGGCGTGAAATCGATAGCAAAAATAGATTCATGTTTGACGCATGGAATCGTCAAACACACTATGCCCGATCTTGATCCCGGAAATCGTCGGCTGGCCCGAGGCACTCTAGAGCGGAAATCATCTTTGAGCGAGTCACGGGCGACGGATGGAATCGACGGCACCTACTAATTCACGGTTGACGAATGAAATCAATAGAGAAAACATAGTCATCGTTGACGCATGGAATCGTCGGGGGACAACTGCGTCACTCTTTCGAAATCGTCGGCTAAAACGGAGTCCTTTGTTGGCCTCGAAATCCCGAAATATGAGTGGCGGCTCACGTATGGAGTCGACGGCGTCAAAGAGTTCACGAGGGGAGGCGTGAAATCGATAGCAAAAATAGATTCATGTTTGACGCGTGGAATCGTCAAACACACATGCCGGTCTTGATCCGAAATCGTCGGCAGCACGCGAGGCACTCTAGAGCGGGAAATCATCTTTGAGCTGAGTCACGGGTGACGGATGGAATCGACGGCACCTACTAATTCACGGTTGACGAATGAAATCAATAGAGAAAACAGAGTCATCGTTGACGCATGGAATCGTCGGGGGACAACTGCGTCACTCTTGGCATGAAATCGTCGGCTAAAACGGAGTCCTTTGTTGGCCTCGAAATCGCCCTTTGAAATATGAGTGGCAGCTCACGTATGGAGTCGACAGCGTCAAAGAGTTCACGAGGGAGGCATGAAATCGATAGCAAAAATAGATTCATGTTTGACGCGTGGAATCGTCAAACACACATGCCAGTGCTTGATCCGGGAAATCGTCGGCAAAAGCGAGGCACTCTAGAACGGGAAATCATCTTTGAGCTGAGTCACGGGTGACGGATGGAATCGACGGCACCTCCTAATTCACGGGTGACGAATGAAATCAATAGAGAAAACGATAGTCATCGTTGACGCATGGAATCGTCGGGGGACCTTTGCGTCACTGCGACTGAAATCGTCGGCTAAAACGGGAGTCCTTTGTTGGCCTCGAAATCGCCAACTGAAATATGAGTGGCGGCTCACGTATGGAGTCGACGGCGTCAAAGAGTTCACGAGGGAGGCATGAAATCGATAGCAAAAATAGATTCATGTTTGGCGCGTGGAATCGTCAAACACACATGCCGGTCTTGATCCGGAAATCGTCGGGGCAAAGCGAGGCACTCTAGAACGGGAAATCATCTTTGAAAGCGAGTCACGGGCGGCGGATGGAATCGAAAACGGCACCTACTAATTCACGGGTGACGAATGAAATCAATAGAGAAAACAGAGTCATCGTTGGTGACGCATGGAATCGTCGGGGGACAATGCGTCACTCCTTCGGACTGAAATCATCGTCGGCTAAAACGAGTCCTTTGTTGGCCTCGAAATCGCCATCGAAATATGAGTGGCGGCTCACGTATGGAGTCGACGGCGTCAAAGAGTTCACGAGGAGGCGTGAAATCGATAGCAAAAATAGATTCATGTTTGACGCATGGAATCGTCAAACACACTATGCCGTGCTTGATCCGAAATCGTCGGCAGCCGAGAGGCACTCTAGAACGGAAATCATCTTTGAAGCGGAGTCACGGGCGACGGATGGAATCGCCGGCACCTACTAATTCACGGGGACGAATGAAATCAATAGAGAAAACATAGTCATCGTTGACGCATGGAATCGTCGGGGGACCACTGCGTCACTCCTACACTGAAATCGTCGGCTAAAACGAGTCCTTTGTTGGCCTCGAAATCGCCAGCGAAATATGAGTGGCGGCTCACGTATGGAGTCGACGGCGTCAAAGAGTTCACGAGGGAGGCGTGAAATCGATAGCAAAAATAGATTCATGTTTGACGCATGGAATCGTCAAACACACTATGCCGTCTTGATCCGAGAAATCGTCGGTCGCGAGGCACTCTAGAACGGGAAATCATCTTTGAAGCTGAGTCACGGGTGACGGATGGAATCGCGGCACCTACTGATTCACGGGCGACGAATGAAATCAATAGAGAAAACATAGTCATCGTTGACGCATGGAATCGTCGGGGGGACACTTGCGTCACTCTACGACTGAAATCGTCAGCTAAAACGGAGTCCTTTGTTGGCCTCGAAATCGCCAACTTTGAAATATGAGTGGCGGCTCACGTATGGAGTCGACGGCGTCAAAGAGTTCACGAGGGGAGGCGTGAAATCGATAGCAAAAATAGATTCATGTTTGGCGCATGGAATCGTCAAACACACTATGCCGGTGCTTGATCCGAAATCGTCGGCAAAAAGCGAGGCACTCTAGAACGGAAATCATCTTTGGCGAGTCACGGGCGACGGATGGAATCGACGGCACCCTACTAATTCACGGGTGACGAGTGAAATCAATAGAGAAAACAGAGTCATCGTTGACGCATGGAATCGTCGGGGGGACAACTGCGTCACTCTCTTGACTGAAATCGTCGGCTAAAACGGAGTCCTTTGTTGGCCTCGAAATCGCCAGCGAAATATGAGTGGCGGCTCACGTATGGAGTCGACGGCGTCAAAGAGTTCACGAGGAGGCGTGAAATCGATAGCAAAAATAGATTCATGTTTGACGCATGGAATCGTCAAACACACTATACCGGTCTTTGATCCGGAAATCGTCGGCAAAAAGCGAGGCACTCTAGAACGGGAAATCATCTTTGAAAGCGAGTCACGGGCGACGGATGGAATCGACGGCACCTGCTAATTCACGGGGGACGAATGAAATCAATAGAGAAAACATAGTCATCGTTGACGCATGGAATCGTCGGGGGACCTTTGCGTCCTACTTACTGAAATCGTCGGCTAAAACGAGTCCTTTGTTGGCCTCGAAATCGCCTTTGAAATATGAGTGGCGGCTCACGTATGGAGTCGACGGCGTCAAAGAGTTCACGAGGGAGGCGTGAAATCGATAGCAAAAATAGATTCATGTTTGACGCATGGAATCGCCAAACACACTATGCCGTCTTGATCCGGAAATCGTCGGCGCAAAAAGCGAGGCACTCTAGAACGGAAATCATCTTTGAAAGCGAGTCACGGGCGACGGATGGAATCGGCGGCACCCTACTAATTCACGGGGGACGAGTGAAATCAATAGAGAAAACAGAGTCATCGTTGACGCATGGAATCGTCGGGGGACAACTGCGTCACTACCGACTGAAATCGTCGGCTAAAACGGAGTCCTTTGTTGGCCTCGAAATCGCCACTGAAATATGAGTGGCGGCTCACGTATGGAGTCGACGGCGTCAAAGAGTTCACGAGGGGAGGCGTGAAATCGATAGCAAAAATAGATTCATGTTTGACGCATGGAATCGTCAAACACACATGCCGATCTTGATCCGAAATCGTCGGCAAAAGCGAGGCACTCTAGAACGGGAAATCATCTTTGAAGCGAGTCACGGGCGACGGATGGAATCGGCACCTACTAATTCACGGGGACGAATGAAATCAATAGAGAAAACATAGTCATCGTTGACGCATGGAATCGTCGGGGGACCTTGCGTCACTACTTGACTGAAATCGTCGGCTAAAACGAGTCCTTTGTTGGCCTCGAAATCGCCCTTGAAATATGAGTGGCGGCTCACGTATGGGTCGACGGCGTCAAAGAGTTCACGAGGGAGGCGTGAAATCGATAGCAAAAATAGATTCATGTTTGACGCATGGAATCGTCAAACACACTATGCCGATCTGCGATCCGAAATCGTCGGCAAAGCGAGGCACTCTAGAACGGGAAATCATCTTTGAAGCGGAGTCACGGGCGACGGATGGAATCGACGGCACACCTACTAATTCACGGGTGACGAATGAAATCAATAGAGAAAAGAGAGTCATCGTTGACGCATGGAATCGTCGGGGGGACTGCGTCACTGCGGCTTACACTGAAATCGTCGGCTAAAACGAGTCACATTGTTGGCCTCGAAATCGCCCTGAAATATGAGTGGCGGCTCACGTATGGAGTCGGCGGCGTCAAAGAGTTCACGAGGGAGGCGTGAAATCGATAGCAAAAATAGATTCATGTTTGACGCATGGAATCGTCAAACACACTATGCCGGTCTTTGATCCGAGAAATCGTCGGCAAAAGCGAGGCACTCTAGAACGGGAAATCATCTTTGAAGCGAGTCACGGGCGACGGATGGAATCGACGGCACCTCCTGATTCACGGGGGACGAATGAAATCAATAGAGAAAACATAGTCATCGTTGACGCATGGAATCGTCGGGGGACAACTGCGTCACTACGACTGAAATCGTCGGCTAAAACGAGTCCTTTGTTGGCCTCGAAATCGCCACTTTGAAATATGAGTGGCGGCTCACGTATGGAGTCGACGGCGTCAAAGAGTTCACGAGGGAGGCGTGAAATCGATAGCAAAAATAGATTCATGTTTGACGCATGGAATCGTCAAACACACTATGCCGGTCTTTGATCCGGAAATCGTCGGCAAAAGCGAGGCACTCTAGAACGGGAAATCATCTTTGAAAGCGAGTCACGGGTGACGGATGGAATCGACGGCACCTGCTGATTCACGGGGGACGAATGAAATCAATAGAGAAAACATAGTCATCGTTGA
Source organism: Populus x sibirica (assembly GCA_019202695.1). Classification (NCBI taxonomy): domain Eukaryota; kingdom Viridiplantae; phylum Streptophyta; class Magnoliopsida; order Malpighiales; family Salicaceae; genus Populus; species Populus x sibirica. The sequence goes on from JAGMVL010002211.1 coordinate 10,285, forward strand.
CGCATGGAATCGTCGGGGGGACAACTGCGTCACTACTTACACTGAAATCGTCGGCTAAAACGAGTCCTTTGTTGGCCTCGAAATCGCCCTTTGAAATATGAGTGGCGGCTCACGTATGGAGTCGACGGCGTCAAAGAGTTCACGAGGGAGGCGTGAAATCGATAGCAAAAATAGATTCATGTTTGACGCATGGAATCGTCAAACACACTATGCCGATCTTGATCCGAAATCGTCGTGGCGAGGCACTCTAGAACGGGAAATCATCTTTGGCGAGTCACGGTGACGGATGGAATCGCGGCACCTACTAATTCACGGGTGACGAATGAAATCAATAGAGAAAAGAGAGTCATCGTTGACGCATGGAATCGTCGGGGGACAACTGCGTCACTCTTGACCTGAAATCGTCGGCTAAAACGGAGTCCTTTGTTGGCCTCGAAATCGCCCTTTGAAATATGAGTGGCAGCTCACGTATGGAGTCGGCGGCGTCAAAGAGTTCACGAGGAGGCATGAAATCGATAGCAAAAATAGATTCATGTTTGGCGCATGGAATCGTCAAACACACATGCCGATCTTGATCCGAAATCGTCGGCAAAAAGCGAGGCACTCTAGAACGAGAAATCATCTTTGAAGCTGAGTCACGGTGACGGATGGAATCGACGGCACCTACTAATTCACGGGGACGAATGAAATCAATAGAGAAAACATAGTCATCGTTGACGCATGGAATCGTCGGGGGACAACTGCGTCACTACTTACTGAAATCGTCGGCTAAAACGAGTCCTTTGTTGGCCTCGAAATCGCCACTGAAATATGAGTGGCGGCTCACGTATGGAGTCGACGGCGTCAAAGAGTTCACGAGGGAGGCGTGAAATCGATAGCAAAAATAGATTCATGTTTGACGCATGGAATCGTCAAACACACTATGCCGGTCTTTGATCCGGAAATCGTCGGCAAAAGCGAGGCACTCTAGAACGGAAATCATCTTTGAAAGCGAGTCACGGGCGGCGGATGGAATCGACGGCACCTACTAATTCACGGGTGACGAATGAAATCAATAGAGAAAACAGAGTCATCGTTGACGCATGGAATCGTCGGGGGACAACTGCGTCACTCTACACTGAAATCGTCGGCTAAAACGGAGTCCTTTGTTGGCCTCGAAATCGCCACTGAAATATGAGTGGCGGCTCACGTATGGAGTCGACGGCGTCAAAGAGTTCACGAGGAGGCGTGAAATCGATAGCAAAAATAGATTCATGTTTGACGCATGGAATCGTCAAACACACTATGCCGGTCTTGATCCGAGAAATCGTCGGCAAAAGCGAGGCACTCTAGAACGAGAAATCATCTTTGGCGAGTCACGGGCGACGGATGGAATCGACGGCACCTACTAATTCACGGTTGACGAATGAAATCAATAGAGAAAAGAGAGTCATCGTTGACGCATGGAATCGTCGGGGGACAACTGCGTCACTCTTGACACGAAATCGTCGGCTAAAACGGAGTCAGCTTGTTGGCCTCGAAATCGCCAGCGAAATATGAGTGGCGGCTCACGTATGGGTCGACGGCGTCAAAGAGTTCACGAGGAGGCGTGAAATCGATAGCAAAAATAGATTCATGTTTGACGCGTGGAATCGTCAAACACACTATGCCGATCTTGATCCGAAATCGTCGGCAAAAAGCGAGGCACTCTAGAATGAGAAATCATCTTTGAAGCGAGTCACGGGCGCGGATGGAATCGACGGCACCTACTAATTCACGGGTGACGAATGAAATCAATAGAGAAAAGAGAGTCATCGTTGACGCATGGAATCGTCGGGGGACAACTGCGTCACTACGCGACTGAAATCGTCGGCTAAAAAACGGAGTCCTTTGTTGGCCTCGAAATCGCCATGCGAAATATGAGTGGCGGCTCACGTATGGAGTCGACGGCGTCAAAGAGTTCACGAGGGAGGCGTGAAATCGATAGCAAAAATAGATTCATGTTTGGCGCATGGAATCGTCAAACACACTATGCCGATCTTGATCCGAAATCGTCGGCAAAAGCGAGGCACTCTAGAAGCGGAAATCATCTTTGAAGCGAGTCACGGGCGCGGATGGAATCGCGGCCACCTACTAATTCACGGGGGACGAATGAAATCAATAGAGAAAACATAGTCATCGTTGACGCATGGAATCGTCGGGGGACACCTGCGTCACTAGACTGAAATCGTCGCCTAAAACGGAGTCCTTTGTTGGCCTCGAAATCGCCCTCTGAAATATGAGTGGCGGCTCACGTATGGAGTCGACGGCGTCAAAGAGTTCACGAGGAGGCGTGAAATCGATAGCAAAAATAGATTCATGTTTGACGCATGGAATCGCCAAACACACTATGCCGGTCTTGATCGAAATCGTCGGCGCGAGGCACTCTAGAGCGAGAAATCATCTTTGAAGCGAGTCACGGGTGACGGATGGAATCGACGGCACCTACTAATTCACGGGTGACGAATGAAATCAATAGAGAAAAAGAGTCATCGTTGACGCATGGAATCGTCGGGGGACAACTGCGTCACTTACGACTGAAATCGTCGGCTAAAACGAGTCCTTTGTTGGCCTCGAAATCGCCGCGAAATATGAGTGGCGGCTCACGTATGGAGTCGACGGCGTCAAAGAGTTCACGAGGAGGCGTGAAATCGATAGCAAAAATAGATTCATGTTTGACGCATGGAATCGTCAAACACACTATGCCGGTCTTGATCCGGAAATCGTCGGCAAAAGGCGAGGCACTCTAGAACGAGAAATCATCTTTGAAGCGAGTCACGGGTGACGGATGGAATCGCGGACACCTACTAATTCACGGGTGACGAATGAAATCAATAGAGAAAAGAGAGTCATCGTTGACGCATGGAATCGTCGGGGGACATCGCGTCACTACTTGACTGAAATCGTCGGCTAAAACAGAGTCTTTGTTGGCCTCGAAATCGCCATGCTGAAATATGAGTGGCGGCTCACGTATGGAGTCGACGGCGTCAAAGAGTTCACGAGGAGGCGTGAAATCGATAGCAAAAATAGATTCATGTTTGGCGCATGGAATCGTCAAACACACTATGCCGATCTTGATCCGAAATCGTCGGCAAAAGCGAAGGCACTCTAGAGCGAGAAATCATCTTTGAAAGCGAGTCACGGGTGGCGGATGGAATCGCGGCACCTACTAATTCACGGTGGACGAATGAAATCAATAGAGAAAACATAGTCATCGTTGACGCATGGAATCGTCGGGGACCTTTGCGTCCTCTACCGACTGAAATCGTCGGCTAAAACGGAGTCCTTGTTGGCCTCGAAATCGCCATAGAAATATGAGTGGCGGCTCACGTATGGAGTCGACGGCGTCAAAGAGTTCACGAGGGAGGCGTGAAATCGATAGCAAAAATAGATTCATGTTTGACGCATGGAATCGTCAAACACACTATGCCAGTCTTTGATCCAGAAATCGTCGGCGGCGAGGCACTCTAGAACGGGAAATCATCTTTGAAGCGAGTCACGGGTGACGGATGGAATCGACACCACCTACTAATTCACGGGTGACGAATGAAATCAATAGAGAAAACGAGAGTCATCGTTGACGCATGGAATCGTCGGGGACCTTTGCGTCACTCTTGACACGAAATCGTCGGCTAAAACAGAGTCCTTTGTTGGCCTCGAAATCGCCGAAATATGAGTGGCGGCTCACGTATGGAGTCGGCGGCGTCAAAGAGTTCACGAGGGGAGCGTGAAATCGATAGCAAAAATAGATTCATGTTTGACGCATGGAATCGTCAAACACACTATGCCGGTCTTGATCCGGAAATCGTCGTGGCTGAGGCACTCTAGAACGAGAAATCATCTTTGAAAGCGAGTCACGGGCGCGGATGGAATCGACGGCCACCTACTAATTCACGGTTGACGAATGAAATCAATAGAGAAAAGAGATTCATCGTTGGCGCATGGAATCGTCGGGGACAACTGCGTCACTCTTGAAATCGTCGGCTAAAACAAAGTCTTGTTGGCCTCGAAATCGCCACAATGAAATATGAGTGGCGGCTCACGTATGGGTCGACGGCGTCAAAGAGTTCACGAGGAGGCGTGAAATCGATAGCAAAAATAGATTCATGTTTGGCGCATGGAATCGCCAAACACACTATGCCGATCTTTGATCCCGAAATCGTCGGCGAAAGCGAGGCACTCTAGAACGAGAAATCATCTTTGAAAGCGAGTCACGGGTGACGGATGGAATCGGCGGCACCTACTAATTCACGGGTGACGAATGAAATCAATAGAGAAAAGAGTCATCGTTGACGCTTGGAATCGTCGGGGGAACTGCGTGACACGAAATCGTCGGCTAAAACGAGTCCTTGTTGGCCTCGAAATCGCCCGCTGAAATATGAGTGGCGGCTCACGTATGGAGTCGGCAGCGTCAAAGAGTTCACGAGGGAGGCATGAAATCGATAGCAAAAATAGATTCATGTTTGACGCATGGAATCGTCAAACACACATGCAGTCTTTGATCCGAGAAATCGTCGCGGCGAGGCACTCTAGAGCGAGGAAATCATCTTTGAAGCGAGTCACGGTGCGGATGGAATCGACGGCACCTACTGATTCACGGGTGACGAATGAAATCAATAGAGAAAACATAGTCATCGTTGACGCATGGAATCGTCGAGGGGACACTTTGCGTCACTACTTACTGAAATCATCGCCTAAAGCAGAGTCACTTTGTTGGCCTCGAAATCGCCCTTTGAAATATGAGTGGCGCTCACGTATGGAGTCGACAGCGTCAAAGAGTTCCACGAGGAGGCGTGAAATCGATAGCAAAAATAGATTCATGTTTGACGCATGGAATCGCCAAACACACTATGCCGGTCTTGATCCGAAATCGTCGGCGAAAGCGAGGCACTCTAGAACGGAAATCATCTTTGAAAGCGAGTCACGGTGACGGATGGAATCGCGCACCTACTAATTCACGGGTGACGAATGAAATCAATAGAGAAAAGAGAGTCATCGTTGACGCATGGAATCGTCGGGGGACACTGCGTCACTCTTGACACTGAAATCGTCGGCTAAAACGGGGAGTCCTTGTTGGCCTCGAAATCGCCACGAAATATGAGTGGCGGCTCACGTATGGAGTCGACGGCGTCAAAGAGTTCACGAGGGAGGCGTGAAATCGATAGCAAAAATAGATTCATGTTTGACGCATGGAATCGTCAAACACACTATGCCGGTCTTGATCCGAAATCGTCGGCATAGCGAGGCACTCTAGAACGCGGAAATCATCTTTGAAGCGAGTCACGGGCGACGGATGGAATCGCGGCACCCTACTAATTCACGGGGACGAATGAAATCAATAGAGAAAACATAGTCATCGTTGACGCATGGAATCGTCGGGGGGACCTTTGCGTCACTACTTACACGAAATCGTCGGCTAAAACAGAGTCCTTTGTTGGCCTCGAAATCGCCACGTGAAATATGAGTGGCGGCTCACGTATGGAGTCGGCGGCGTCAAAGAGTTCACGAGGGAGGCATGAAATCGATAGCAAAAATAGATTCATGTTTGACGCATGGAATCGTCAAACACTATGCAGTGCGATCCGAGAAATCGTCGGCAAAAAGCGAGGCACTCTAGAACGAGAAATCATCTTTGAAACGAGTCACGGCTGACGGATGGAATCGACAGCACCTACTAATTCACGGGTGACGAATGAAATCAATAGAGAAAACAGAGTCATCGTTGACGCATGGAATCGTCAGGGGACACTGCGTCACTACTGACCTGAAATCGTCGGCTAAAAAGAGTCCATTGGCCTCGAAATCGCCACTTGAAATATGGTGGCGGCTCACGTATGGAGTCGACGGCGTCAAAGAGTTCACGAGGGAGGCATGAAATCGATAGCAAAAATAGATTCATGTTTGACGCATGGAATCGCCAAACACACTATGCCAGTCTTGATCCGAGAAATCGTCGGGGAAAGCTGAGGCACTTCTAGAACGAGGAATCATCTTTGAAAGGCGAGTCACGGCGACGGATGGAATCGACAGCACCTACTAATTCACGGGTGACGAATGAAATCAATAGAGAAAATAGAGTCATCGTTGACGCATGGAATCGTCGGACAACGTTACTGCGACTGATAAATCGGCTAAAACCAAGTCCTTGTTGGCCTCGAAATCGCCACGAAATATGAGTGGCGGCTCACGTATGGAGTCGGCAGTCAAAGGGTTCCACGAGGAGGCGTGAAATCGATAGCAAAAATAGATTCATGTTTGGCGCGTGGAATCGTCAAACACCTTTATGCAGTCGATCGAGAAATCGTCGGCAAAAAGCGAGGCACTCTAGAGAAGAAATCATCTTTGGCGGAGTCACGGTGAGGCGGATGGAATCGACGGCACCTACTAATTCACGAGATGTGCGAATGAAATCAATAGAGAAAAGAGTCATCGTTGCCGCATGGAAGTCGTCGGGGGACAACTGCGTACCTCATGGAGGAAATCGTCCCGGCTAAAAGCAAAGTCCTTGTTGGCCTGAAACCTCGCCTTGAAATATGAGTGGCGGCTCACTTATCGAGTCGGCGTCAGAAGAGTTCACGAGGGAGGCGTGAAATCGATAGCAAAAATAGATTCATGTTTGGCATGGAATCGTCAAACACACTATGCCGGTCTTGATCCGAGAAATCGTCGTTGGCCGAGGCACTCTAGAACCGGAAATCATCTTTGGGCGAGTCACGGCTGACGGATGGAATCGACAAGCACCTACTAATTCACGGGTGGCGAATGAAATCAATAGAGAAAACGAGTCATCGTTGGCGCATGGAATCGTCGGGGGACACTGCGTCACTGCTTGACTGAAATCGTCGGCTAAAACAGAGTCCTTTGTTGGCCTCGAAATCGCCCAGTGAAATATGAGTGGCGGCTCACGTATGGGTAGACGGCGTCGAAGAGTTCACGAGGGAGGCATGAAATCGATAGCAAAAATAGATTCATGTTTGGCGCATGGAATCGTCAAACACACTATGCCGATCTTTGATCCGAGAAATCGTCGGCAATGGCGAGGCAATCTAGAACGAGGAATCATCTTTGAAAGCGAGTCACGGTGCGCGGATGGAATCGCCGGCACCTACTAATTCACGGGTGACGAATGAAATCAATAGAGAAAACAGAGTCATCGTTGACGCATGGAATCGTCATTGGACACGGCGTCACTACTTACACTGAAATCGTCGGCTAAAGCAGAGTCCCTTTGTTGGCCTCGAAATCGGCCACGAAATATGAGTGGCGGCTCACGTATGGAGTAGACGATCGTCAAGAGCGTTCCACGAGGGGCGTGAAATCGATAGCAAAAATAGATTCATGTTTGACGCATGGAATCGCCAAACACACTATGCCGATCTTGATCCGAAATCGTCAGTGGAAAGCGAGGCACTCTAGAACGGGGAATCATCTTTGAAAGTGAGTCACGGTGACGGATGGAATCGACGGCACCTACTAATTCACGGGTGACGAATGAAATCAATAGAGAAAAGAGAGTCATCGTTGGCGCATGGAATCGTCGGGGACAACTGCGTCACTCTTGACTTGAAATCGTCGGCTAAATGCAGAGTCCTTGTTGGCCTCGAAATCGCCCTTTGAAATATGAGTGGCGGCTCACGTATGCGAGTCGACGGGCGTCAAGAGTTCACGAGGAGGCGTGAAATCGATAGCAAAAATAGATTCATGTTTGACGCATGGAATCGTCAAACACACTATGCCGGTCTTTGATCCGAGAAATCGTCGGCGCGAGGCAATCTAGACGAGGAATCATCTTTGAAAGCGAGTCACGGCGTGACGGATGGAATCGCGGCACCTACTGAGTCCCGGGTGACGAATGAAATCAATAGAGAGAAACCGAGTCATCGTTGACGCATGGAATCGTCGGGGGACAACGGCGTCACTACTTGACGAAATCGTCGGCTAAAAGCGAGTCGCTTGTTGGCCTCGAAATCGCCCACTGAAATATGAGTGGCGGCTCACGTGTGGAGTCGACGGCGTCAAGAGTTCACGGAGGAGGCGTGAAATCGATAGCAAAAATAGATTCATGTTTGACGCATGGAATCGTCAAACACACATGCCGGTCTTGATCCGAAATCGTCGGCAAAAGCGAGGCACTCTAGAACGAGGAATCATCTTTGAAGCGAGTCACGGTGACGGATGGAATCGGGGCACCTACTAATTCACGGTTGACGAATGAAATCAATAGAAAACAGAGTCATCGTTGACGCATGGAGATCGTCGGGGGACAACTGCGTCCCTCTTGACACGAAATGATCGGCTAAAACGAGTCCGTTGTTGGCCTTGAAATCGCCATCTGAAATATGAGTGGCGGCTCACGTATGGAGTCGGCAGCGTCAAAGAGTTCACGAGGGGAGGCGTGAAATCGATAGCAAAAATAGATTCATGTTTGCCGCATGGAATCGTCAAACACACTATGCCGGTCTTGATCCGGAAATCGTCGAAGAGCGAGGCACTCTAGAACGAGAAATCATCTTTGAAAGCGAGTCACGGGGCCTGGATGGAATCGACGGCACCTACTAATTCACGGGTGGCGAATGAAATCAATAGAGAAAACGAGTCATCGTTGACGCATGGAATCGTCGGGGACACCTGCGTCACTCTTGACTGAAATCATCGGCTAAAGCGAGTCTTGTTGGCCTTGAAATCGCCCTGAAATATGAGTGGCGGCTCACGTATGGAGTCGACGGCGTCAAAGAGTTCACGAGGGAGGCGTGAAATCGATAGCAAAAATAGATTCATGTTTGACGCATGGAATCGCAAACACACTATGCGATGCTTTGATCCGAGAAATCGTCGCAGGCGAGCCAACTGTAGAACGAGGAATCATCTTTGAAGCTGAGTCACGGGTGACGGATGGAATCGGCGGCACCTACTAATTCACGAGGTGACGAATGAAATCAATAGAGAAAACAGAGTCATCGTTGACGCATGGGATCGTCAGGGGACACTGCGTCACTACTTACACGAAATCATCGGCTAAAACGGAGTCCTTTGTTGGCCTTGAAATCGCCATTGAAATATGAGTGGCGGCTCACGTATGGAGTCGACGGCGTCAAAGAGTTCACGAGGAGGCGTGAAATCGATAGCAAAAATAGATTCATGTTTGACGCATGGAATCGCCAAACACACTATGCGGTCTTGATCCAGAAATCGTCGCGCGCGAGGCACTCTAGAACGGAAATCATCTTTGAAAGCCGAGTCACGGTGACGGATGGAATCGACGGCACCTACTAATTCACGGGTGACGAATGAAATCAATAGAGAAAAGCGAGTCATCGTTGACGCATGGAATCGTCGGGGGACACTGCGTCACTTTGACCGGAAATCGTCGGCTAAAAACGAGTCCTTGTTGGCCTCGAAATCGCCCTTTGAAATATGAGTGGCGGCTCACGTATGGAGTCGGCGTCAAAGAGTTCACGAGGGAGGCAAGAAATCGATAGCAAAAATAGATTCATGTTTGACGCATGGAATCGCCAAACACACTATGCCGAGTCTTTGATCCGAGAAATCGTCGGCTAAAAGCGGGCACTCTAGAACGAGGAATCATCTTTGGGCGAGTCACGGGCGCGGATGGAATCGCGGCACCTACTCATTCACGGGTGACGAATGAAATCAATAGAGAAAACATAGTCATCGTTGACGCATGGAATCGTCGGGGGGACCACTGCGTCCACTTGACACGAAATCGTCGGCTAAAACGAGTCACTATTGGCCTCGGAAATCGCCTTTGAAATATGAGTGGCGGCTCACGTATGGAGTCGGCAGCGTCAAAGAGTTCACGAGGAGGCTTGAAATCGATAGCAAAAATAGATTCATGTTTGACGCATGGAATCGCAAACACACTATGCCGGTCTTTGATCCGAGAAATCGTCGCGCAAGAGCGAGCCACTGTAGAACGAGAAATCATCTTTGAAGCGAGTCACGGGCGACGGATGGAATCGACGGCAACCTACTAATTCACGGGTGACGAATGAAATCAATAGAGAAAATAGAGTCATCGTTGAGGCATGGAATCGTCGGGGGACAACTGCGTCACTCGACTTGAAATCGTCGGCTAAAACGAGTCCTTGTTGGCCTCGAAATCGCCATTGAAATATGGTGGCGGCTCACGTATGGAGTCGACGGCGTCAAAGAGTTCACGAGGCGTGAAATCGATAGCAAAAATAGATTCATGTTTGACGCGTGGAATCGCAAACACACTATGCCGGTGCTTGATCCGAAATCGTCGGTGGCGAGGCCCTCTAGAACGAGGAATCATCTTTGAAAGGGAGTCACGGGGCCCGGATGGAATCGGCGGCACCTACTATTCACGGGTGACGAATGAAATCAATAGAGAAAACAGAGTCATCGTTGACGCATGGAATCGTCGGGGGACACGGCGTCCTTCTTGACACGAAATCGTCGGCTAAAAGCGAGTCCATTGTTGGCCTTGAAATCGCCATGAAATATGAGTGGCGGCTCACGTATGGAGTCGACGGCGTCAAAGAGTTCACGAGGGAGGCATGAAATCGATAGCAAAAATAGATTCATGTTTGACGCATGGAATCGTCAAACACACTATGCCGGTCTTTGATCGATCGTGGGTGGCGGAAGCCAGCCTAGAACGAGGAATCATCTTTGAAAGTGAGTCACAGGTGACGGATGGAATCGGCGGCACCTACTAATTCACGGGTGACGAATGAAATCAATAGAGAAAATAGAGTCATCGTTGACGCATGGAATCGTCGGGGGACAATGCGTCCTAGCGACTGAAATCGTCGGCTAAAACGAGTCATTGTTGGCCTTGAAATCGCCCGCTGAAATATGAGTGGCGGCTCACGTATGGAGTAGACAGCGTCAAAGAGTTCACGAGGAGGCGTGAAATCGATAGCAAAAATAGATTCATGTTTGACGCATGGAGATCGCAAACACCTATGCCGGTCTTGATCCGAAATCGTGGGGTAGGCCCGAGCCACTGTAGAACGAGAAATCATCTTTGAAGCGAGTCACGGGCGCGGATGGAATCGACGGCACCTACTAATTCACGGGTGACGAATGAAATCAATAGAGACAACAGAGTCATCGTTGACGCATGGAATCGTCGGGGGACACTGCGTCACTCTTGACAGAAATCGTCGGCTAAAACGGAGTCCTTTGTTGGCCTTGAAATCACCAATGAAATATGAGTGGCGGCTCACGTATGGAGTCGACGGCGTCAAAGAGTTCACGAGGAGGCGTGAAATCGATAGCAAAAATAGATTCATGTTTGACGCATGGAATCGCAAACACACTATGCAGTCCGAATCGTCGGCCGGAGGGGGAATCATCTTTGAGTGAGGGAGTCACGGGTGCGGATGGAATCGACGGCCACCTACTGATTCACGGGTGACGAATGAAATCAATAGAGAAAACGAGTCATCGTTGGCATGGAATCGTCGGGCGACCACTTGAAATCGTCGGCTAAAGCGAGATTTGGAAATCCCCGATTGAAATATGAGTGGCGGCTCACGTATGTGAGTCGGCGTCAAAGAGTTCACGAGGAGGCATGAAATCGATAGCAAAAATAGATTCATGTTTGGCCGCATGGAATCGCAAACACACTATGCCGATTCGAAATCGTCGGCAGGGCGAGGCACTCTAGAACGAGGAATTATCTTTGAAGCGGAGTCACGGGCTGACGGATGGAATCGGCGGCACCTACTAATTCACGGGTGACGAATGAAATCAATAGAGAAAATAGAGTCATCGTTGACGCATGGAATCGTCATTGGACACGGCGTCACTCTCGCTGAAATAGTCGGCTAAAAGCAGTCCTTTGTTGGCCTTGAAATCGGCTACGAAATATGAGTGGCGGCTCACGTATGGAGTAGACAACGTCAAAGCGTTCACGAGGAGGCGCGAAATCGATAGCAAAAATAGATTCATGTTTGGCGCATGCAATCGCAAACACACTATGCGGTCTTTGATCCGAGAAATCGTGAGTGAAAGCGGAGCCCTTGTAGAGCGAGGAATCATCTTTGAAAGTGAGTCACGGTGGCGGATGGAATCGACGAGCACCTACTAATTCACGGGTGACGAATGAAATCAATAGAGAAAATAGAGTCATCGTTGAGGAAGGGAATCGTCGGTGGACAGCTGCGTCACCTCTTGACCGAAATCGTCGGCTAAAACAGAGCCACTTTGTAGGCCTTGAAATCGCCTGAAATATGAGTGGCGGCTCACGTATGCGGTCGGCGGCGTCAAAGAGTTCTCGAGGGAGGCGTGAAATCGATAGCAAAAATAGATTCATGTTTGACGGATGCAATCGCAAACACACTATGCCGTCTTGATCCGGAAATCGTCGGGCGCGAGCCACTCTAGAACGAGGAATCATCTTTGAAGCTGAGTCACGGGCGACGGATAGAATCGGACGGCACCTACTAATTCACGGGTGACGAATGAAATCAATAGAGACAACGAGTCATCGTTGACGCATGGAATCGTCGGGGGACACGCGTCACTGCTTGACTGAAATCGTCGGCTAAAACGAGTCCTTGTTGGCCTTGAAATCGCCCTTTGAAATATGAGTGGCGGCTCACGTATGGAGTCGACAGCGACAAAGAGTTCACGAGGGAGACATGAAATCGATAGCAAAAATAGATTTACGTTTGACCCATGGAATCGCAAACACACTATGCTAGTGCGTCCGAGAAATCGTCGGAAAAGCGAGCCACTGCAGACGAGGAATCATCTTTGAAAGTGAGTCACGGTGACGGATGGAATCGACGGCACCTACTAATTCACGGGTGAAGAATGAAATCAATAGAGAAAATAGAGTCATCGTTGACGCATGGAATTGTCGAGTGGACACTTTGCGTCACTCTTGACGAAATCGTCGGCTAAAAGAGAGTCCTTGTTGGCCTTGAAATCGCCCGAAATATGAGTGGAAGCTCACGTATGGAGTAGACAACCGTCAAAGAGTTCACGAGGGAGGCGTGAAATCGATAGCAAAAATAGATTCATGTTTGACGCATGGAATCGCAAACACACTATGCCAATCTTTGATCCGAGAAATCGTCAGCGAAAACTAAGCCAATGTAGAACGAGGAATCATCTTTGAAAGCGAGTCACGGTGACGGATGGAATCGAAGCGGCACCTACTAATTCACGGGTGAAGAATGAAATCAATTAGAGAGAATAGAGTCATCGTTGCGAATGGAATCGTCGGTGGACAACTGCGTCACTACGGCACTGAAATCGTCGGCTAAAGCGAGTCCTTTGTTGGCCTTGAAATCGCCACCGAAATATGAGTGGCGGCTCACGTATGGAGTCGACGGCGTCAAAGAGTTCACGAGGGAGGCGTGAAATCGATAGCAAAAATAGATTCATGTTTGACGCATGGAATCGCAAACACACTATGCCGAGTCTTGATCCGGAAATCGTCGGCGCGAGCCACTTGTAGAACGAGGAATCATCTTTGAAAGTGAGTCACGGGTGACGGATGGAATCGACGGCGCCTACTAATTCACGGGTGAAGAATGAAATCAATTGAGAAAATAGAGTCATCGTTGACGAATGGAATCGTCGGTGGACAACTGCGTCACTCTTACGACCTGAAATCGTCGGCTAAAACGGAGTCCTTTGTTGGCCTTGAAATCGCCACCTGAAATATGAGTGGCGGCTCACGTATGGAGTCGACGGCGTCAAAGAGTTCACGAGGGATGCGTGAAATCGATAGCAAAAATAGATTCATGTTTGACGCATGGAATCGCAAACACACTATGCCAGTCTTTGATCGAAATCGTCGGCAAAAATTGAGCCCTTTGTAGAACGAGGAATCATCTTTGAAAGCGAGTCACGGGTGACGGATGGAATCGACGGCACCTACTAATTCACGGGTGAGGCGAATGAAATCAATAGAGACAACGAGTCATCGTTGACGCATGGAATCGTCGGTGGACACTACGTCACTGCGGCTGAAATCGTCGGCTAAAACGAGTCCTTTGTTGGCCTTGAAATCGCCTGCGAAATATGAGTGGCGGCTCACGTATGGAGTCGACGGCGTCAAAGAGTTCACGAGGGAGGCGTGAAATCGATAGCAAAAATAGATTCATGTTTGACGCATGGAATCGCAAACACACTATGCCGATCTTTGATCCGGAAATCGTCGGCGAGCCACGCTAGAGCGAGGAATCATCTTTGAAAGTGAGTCACGGGCGACGGATGGAATCGACGGCACCTACTAATTCACGGGTGTCGAATGAAATCAATAGAGAAAATAGAGTCATCGTTGACGCATGGAATCGTCGGTGGACAACTGCGTCACTGCTTGGCACGAAATCGTCGGCTAAAACAGAGTCCTTTGTTGGCCTTGAAATCGCCTTTGAAATATGAGTGGCGGCTCACGTATGGAGTCGACGGCGTCAAAGAGTTCACGAGGAGGCATGGAATCGATAGCAAAAATAGATTCATGTTTGACGCATGGAATCGCAAACATACTATGCGATCTTGATCCGAGAAATCGTCGGTGGCCGAGCCACTGTAGAGCGAGAAATCATGTTTGAAAGCGAGTCACGGCTGACGGATGGAATCGGCGGCACCTACTAATTCACGGGTGACGAATGAAATCAATAGAGAAAGCGAGTCATCGTTGACGCATGGAATCGTCGGGGGACAACTGCCTCACTGCGACGTGAAATCGTCGGCTAAAACCGAGAGTCATTGTTGGCCTTGAAATCGCCACGAAATATGAGTGGCGGCTCACGTATGGAGTCGATAGTGTCAAAGAGTTCACGAGGAGGCATGAAATCGATAGCAAAAATAGATTCATGTTTGACGCATGGAATCGCAAACACACTATGCCGATCTTTGATCCGGAAATCGTAGCGGCGAGCCACTGTAGAACGAGGAATCATCTTTGAAAGCGAGTCACGGCGACGGATGGAATCGCCGGCACCTACTAATTCACGGGTGAGGAATAAAATCAATAGAGAAAACGGGAGTCATCGTTGACGCATGGAATCGTCGGTGGACAACTGCGTCACTGCTTGACTGAAATCGTCGGCTAAAACGAGTCACTTTGTTGGCCTTGAAATCGCCACTGAAATATGAGTGGCAGCTCACGTATGGAGTCGACAGCGTCAAAGAGTTCACGATCGAGGCATGAAATCGATAGCAAAAATAGATTCATGTTTGACGCATGCAATCGCAAACACACTATGCCGGTGCTGATCCGGAAATCGTCGGCTGGCGAGCCCTGTAGAACGAGGAATCATCTTTAAAGCGGAGTCACGGTGACGGATGGAATCGACGGCACCTACTAATTCACGGGTGAGGAATAAAATCAATAGAGAAAAGAGAGTCATCGTTGACGCATGGAATCGTCGGTGGACAACTGCGTCACTATTGACACTGAAATCGTCGGCTAAAACGAGAGTCCTTTGTTGGCCTTGAAATCACCGTGAAATATGAGTGGCGGCTCACGTATGGAGTCGGCGGCGTCAAAGAGTTCACGAGGGGAGGCGTGAAATCGATAGCAAAAATAGATTCATGTTTGACGCATGGAATCGCAAACACACTATGCCGGTCTTGATCCGGAAATCGTCGGCGGCGAGCCCTGCTAGAACGAGGAATCATCTTTGAAAGCGAGTCACGGGCGACGGATAGAATCGCGGCACCTACTAATTCACGGGTGACGAATGAAATCAATAGAGAAAATAGAGTCATCGTTGACGCATGGAATCGTCGGGGGACAACGCGTCACTGCGACTGAAATCGTCGGCTAAAACAGAGTCCTTTGTTGGCCTTGAAATCACCGGTGAAATATGAGTGGCGGCTCACGTATGGAGTCGACGGCGTCAAAGAGTTCACGAGGGAGGCATGAAATCGATAGCAAAAATAGATTCATGTTTGACGCATGGAATCGCAACACACTATGCTAGTCTTGATCCGAAATCGTCGGCTGGGCGAGCCTTTGTAGAACGAGGAATTATCTTTGAAAGCGAGTCACGGGCGACGGATGGAATCGCGGCACCTACTAATTCACGGGTGACGAATGAAATCAATAGAGAAAATAGAGTCATCGTTGACGCATGGAATCGTCATTGGACACGGCGTCACTGCGACTGAAATAGTCGGCTAAAACGAGTCCTTTGTTGGCCTTGAAATCGGCGAAATATGAGTGGCGGCTCACGTATGGAGTAGACAGCGTCAAAGCGTTCACGAGGGAGGCATGAAATCGATAGCAAAAATAGATTCATGTTTGGCGCATGCAATCGCAAACACACTATGCCCGTCTTTGATCCGGAAATCGTGAGTGGCCGAGCCACTTTGTAGAACGAGGAATCATCTTTGAAAGTGAGTCACGGTGACGGATGGAATCGACAGCACCTACTAATTCACGGGTGACGAATGAAATCAATAGAGAAAATAGAGTCATCGTTGAGGCAGGGAATCGTCAGTGGACCTTTGCGTCACTGCGACTGAAATCGTCGGCTAAAACGAGCCCTTTGTAGGCCTTGAAATCGCCCTTTGAAATATGAGTGGCGGCTCACGTATGGAGTCGACGGCGTCAAAGAGTTCACGAGGAGGCGTGAAATCGATAGCAAAAATAGATTCATGTTTGACGCATGGAATCGCAAACACACTATGCCGAGTCGATCCGATCGAAATCGTCGGCGGCGAGCCCTCTGAGAACGAGGAATCATCTTTGAAAGCGAGTCACGGGCGACGGATGGAATCGACGGCACCTACTAATTCACGGGTGACGAATGAAATCAATAGAGAAAATAGAGTCATCGTTGACGCATGGAATCGTCGGGGGACACGAGCGTCACTGCGGCACTGAAATCGTCGGCTAAAACGGAGTCACTTTGTTGGCCTTGAAATCACCGGTGAAATATGAGTGGCGGCTCACGTATGGAGTCGGCGGCGTCAAAGAGTTCACGAGGGAGGCATGAAATCGATAGCAAAAATAGATTCATGTTTGACGCATGGAATCGCAACACACTATGCTAGGTCTTGATCCGAGAAATCGTCGTGCGCCGAGCCACTTTGTAGAACGAGGAATTATCTTTGAAGCGAGTCACGGGCGGCGGATGGAATCGACGGCACCTACTAATTCACGGGTGACGAATGAAATCAATAGAGAAAATAGAGTCATCGTTGACGCATGGAATCGTCATTGGACACGGCGTCCTCGACGACGAAATAGTCGGCTAAAACGGAGTCCTTTGTTGGCCTTGAAATCGGCTCTGAAATATGAGTGGCAGCTCACGTATGGAGTAGACAACGTCAAAGCGTTCACGAGGGAGGCCTGAAATCGATAGCAAAAATAGATTCATGTTTGACGCATGCAATCGCAAACACACTATGCCAGTGCTGATCCAGAAATCGTGAGTGGCGAGCCCTTTGTAGAACGAGGAATCATCTTTGAAAGTGAGTCACGGTGACGGATGGAATCGGACGGCACCTACTAATTCACGGGTGACGAATGAAATCAATAGAGAAAATAGAGTCATCGTTGAGGCGGGGAATCGTCGGTGGACAACTGCGTCCTCTTGACTGAAATCGTCGGCTAAAACGAGCCCCTTGTAGGCCTTGAAATCGCCCTTTGAAATATGAGTGGCGGCTCACGTATGGAGTCGACGGCGTCAAAGAGTTCTCGAGGAGGGCGTGAAATCGATAGCAAAAATAGATTCATGTTTGACGGATGGAATCGCAAACACACTATGCCGAGTCTTGATCCGGAAATCGTCGTGGCGAGCCCACTGCGAACGAGGAATCATCTTTGAAGCGAGTCACGGTGACGGATGGAATCGACGGCACCTACTAATTCACGGGTGACGAATGAAATCAATAGAGAAAATAGAGTCATCGTTGACGCATGGAATCGTCGGGGGACACGGCGTCACTATTGACTGAAATCGTCGGCTAAAACGAGTCCTTTGTTGGCCTTGAAATCACCCTTGAAATATGAGTGGCGGCTCACGTATGGAGTCGGCAGCGTCAAAGAGTTCACGAGGAGGCATGAAATCGATAGCAAAAATAGATTCATGTTTGACGCATGGAATCGCAAACACACTATGCCGGTCGATCCGAAATCGTCGGCGAAAAAGTGAGCCACTTGTAGAACGAGGCATCATCTTTGAAAGCGAGTCACGGGTGACGGATGGAATCGCGGCACCTACTAATTCACGGGTGACGAATGAAATCAATAGAGAAAACAGAGTCATCGTTGACGCATGGAATCGTCGGTGGACAACTGCGTCACTCTTGACTGAAATCGTCGGCTAAAACGAGTCCTTTGTTGGCCTTGAAATCGCCGAAATATGAGTGGCGGCTCACGTATGGAGTCGGCGGCGTCAAAGAGTTCACGAGGGAGGCATGAAATCGATAGCAAAAATAGATTCATGTTAGACGCATGCAATCGCAAACACACTATGCCGAGTCTTGATCCGAGAAATCGTCGGCGCAAAGGCGAGCCAACTGTAGAATGAGGAATCATCTTTGAAAGCTGAGTCACGGGTGCGGATGGAATCGACGGCACCTACTAATTCACGGGTGACGAATGAAATCAATAGAGAAAACCGAGTCATCGTTGGCGCATGGAATCGTCGGTGGACAACTGCGTCCTCTGCGACACGAAATCGTCGGCTAAAACGGAGTCCTTTGTTGGCCTTGAAATCGCCCTGTGAAATATGAGTGGCGGCTCACGTATGGAGTCGACGGCGTCAAAGAGTTCACGAGGAGGCATGAAATCGATAGCAAAAATAGATTTACGTTTGACCCATGGAATCGCAAACACACTATGCTAGTCTTGATCCGAAATCGTCGAGTGAAAGCGAGCCTTCGTAGAACGAGGAATCATCTTTGAAAGTGAGTCACGGTGACGGATGGAATCGCGGCACCTACTAATTCACGGGTGAAGAATGAAATCAATAGAGAAAATAGAGTCATCGTTGACGAATGGAATTGTCGGTGGACAACTGCGTCACTTCGACTGAAATCGTCGGCTAAAGAGAGCCTTTGTTGGCCTTGAAATCGCCAGCGAAATATGAGTGGCGGCTCACGTATGGAGTCGACGGCGTCAAAGAGTTCACGAGGAGGCGTGAAATCGATAGCAAAAATAGATTCATGTTTGACGCATGGAATCGCAAACACACTATGCCGGTCTTTGATCCGAGAAATCGTCGGCGAAGCCCGAGCCCCTTGTAGAACGAGGAATCATCTTTGAAAGCGAGTCACGGTGACGGATGGAATCGACGGCACCTACTAATTCACGGGTGAAGAATGAAATCAATTGAGAGAATAGAGTCATCGTTGACGAATGGAATCGTCCGGTGGACAACTGCGTCCTCTCCACTGGAAATCGTCGGCTAAACGAGAGTCCTTTGTTGGCCTTGAAATCGCCCTTTGAAATATGAGTGGCGGCTCACGTATGGAGTCGCCGGCGTCAAAGAGTTCACGAGGAGGCGTGAAATCGATAGCAAAAATAGATTCATGTTTGACGCATGGAATCGCAAACACACTATGCCGGTCTTGATCCGGAAATCGTCGGCGAAAAGTGAGCCACTGTAGAACGAGGCATCATCTTTGAAGCGAGTCACGGGCGCGGATGGAATCGACGGCACCTACTAATTCACGGGTGACGAATGAAATCAATAGAGAAAACGGGAGTCATCGTTGACGCATGGAATCGTCGGTGGACAACTGGCGTCACCTCTCGGCACTGAAATCGTCGGCTAAAACTGAGTCCTTTGTTGGCCTTCAAATCGCCCTTTGAAATATGAGTGGCGGCTCACGTATGGAGTCGACGGCGTCAAAGAGTTCACGAGGAGGCATGAAATCGATAGCAAAAATAGATTCATGTTTGACGCATGGAATCGCAAACACACTATGCCGGTCTTGATCCGGAAATCGTCGGCGAAAATTGAGCCAACGTAGAATGAGGAATCATCTTTGAAAGCGAGTCACGGGCGCGGATGGAATCGACGGCACCTACTAATTCACGGGTGACGAATGAAATCAATAGAGAAAACCGAGTCATCGTTGACGCATGGAATCGTCGGTGGACAACTGCGTCACTCTTGACCGGCACGAAATCGTCGGCTAAAAACGGAGTCCTTTGTTGGCCTTGAAATCACCAACGAAATATGAGTGGCGGCTCACGTATGGAGTCGACGGCGTCAAAGAGTTCACGAGGGAGGCATGAAATCGATAGCAAAAATAGATTCACGTTTGACCCATGGAATCGCAAACACACTATGCTGATCTTCGATCCGAGAAATCGTCGGCGAACGAGCCACTGTAGAACGAGGAATCATCTTTGAAAGTGAGTCACGGTGACGGATGGAATCGACAGCACCTACTAATTCACGGGTGAAGAATGAAATCAATAGAGAAAATAGAGTCATCGTTGACGAATGGAATTGTCGTGGACAACTGCGTCACTACTCCGAAATCGTCGGCTAAAGCGAAGAGCCCTTGTTGGCCTTGAAATCGCCACTTTGAAATATGAGTGGAAGCTCACGTATGGAGTCGACGGCGTCAAAGAGTTCACGAGGAGGCGTGAAATCGATAGCAAAAATAGATTCATGTTTGGCGCATGGAATCGCAAACACACTATGCCGGTCTCGATCCGAAATCGTCGTGAAAACTAAGCCACTTTGTAGAACGAGGAATCATCTTTGAAACTGAGTCACTGATGACGGATGGAATCGACAGCACCTACTAATTCACGGGTGAAGAATGAAATCAATTGAGAGAATAGAGTCATCGTTGACGAATGGAATCGTCGATGGGGCCTTTGCGTCTTCCGACACGAAATCGTCGGCTAAAGCAGAGTCCTTTGTTGGCCTTGAAATCGCCCTGCGAAATATGAGTGGCGGCTCACGTATGGAGTCGACGGCGTCAAAGAGTTCACGAGGAGGCGTGAAATCGATAGCAAAAATAGATTCATGTTTCGCATGGAATCGCAAACACACTATGCCGGTCTTTGATCCGAAATCGTCGAGCGAAAAGAGCCCTTTGAGAACGAGGAATCATCTTTGAAAGTGAGTCACGGTGACGGATGGAATCGACGGCACCTACTAATTCACGGGTGAAGAATGAAATCAATTGAGAAAATAGAGTCATCGTTGACGAATGGAATCGTCGGTGGACAACTGCGTCACCTCTTGCGACTGAAATCGTCGGCTAAAACGAGTCCTTTGTTGGCCTTGAAATCGCCACTGAAATATGAGTGGCGGCTCACGTATGGAGTCGACGGCGTCAAAGAGTTCACGAGGGATGCGTGAAATCGATAGCAAAAATAGATTCATGTTTGACGCAAGGAATCGCAAACACACTATGCCGGTGCTTGATCCGAGAAATCGTCGGCAAAATTGAGCCACTGTAGAACGAGGAATCATCTTTGAAAGCGAGTCACGGGTGACGGATGGAATCGGCGGCACCTACTAATTCACGGGTGACGAATGAAATCAATAGAGAAAACGAGTCATCGTTGACGCATGGAATCGTCGGTGGACACTGCGTCACCTGCGACACGAAATCGTCGGCTAAAACGGAGTCCTTTGTGGCCTTCAAATCGCCCTTTGAAATATGAGTGGCGGCTCACGTATGGAGTCGGCGGCGTCAAAGAGTTCACGAGGAGGCATGAAATCGATAGCAAAAATAGATTCATGTTTGACGCATGGAATCGCAAACACACTATGCCGTCTTTGATCCGAAATCGTCGGCGAATCGAGCCTTTGTAGAATGAGGAATCATCTTTGAAAGCGAGTCACGGGTGACGGATGGAATCGACGGCACCTACTAATTCACGGGTGACGAATGAAATCAATAGAGAAAACAGAGTCATCGTTGGCGCATGGAATCGTCGGTGGACAACTGCGTCACTACCGACTGAAATCGTCGGCTAAAACAGAGTCCTTTGTTGGCCTTGAAATCGCCTTGAAATATGAGTGGCGGCTCACGTATGGAGTCGACGGCGTCAAAGAGTTCACGAGGAGGCATGAAATCGATAGCAAAAATAGATTCATGTTTGACGCATGGAATCGCAAACACACTATGCCGAGTCTTTGATCCGAAATCGTCGGTAGCCGAGCCCTTTGTAGAACGAGGAATCATCTTTGAAAGCGAGTCACGGTGACGGATGGAATCGCGGCACCTACTAATTCACGGGTGACGAATGAAATCAATAGAGAAAATAGAGTCATCGTTGGCGCATGGAATCGTCGGTGGACAACTGCGTCACTCTTGACGACTGAAATCGTCGGCTAAAACGAGTCCTTGTTGGCCTTGAAATCGCCTGCGAAATATGAGTGGAAGCTCACGTATGGAGTCGGCGTCAAAGAGTTCACGAGGGAGGCGTGAAATCGATAGCAAAAATAGATTCATGTTTGACGCATGGAATCGCAAACACACTATGCGGTCTTTGATCCGAGAAATCGTCGGCGAAGCTAAGCCACTTGTAGAACGAGGAATCATCTTTGAAAGCGAGTCACGGTGACGGATGGAATCGAGCACCTACTAATTCACGGGTGAAGAATGAAATCAATTGAGAGAATAGAGTCATCGTTGACGCATGGAATCGTCGGTGGACAACTGCGTCACTCCCGACACTGAAATCGTCGGCTAAAACGGAGTCTTGTTGGCCTTGAAATCGCCACTGAAATATGAGTGGCGGCTCACGTATGGAGTCGGCGGCGTCAAAGAGTTCACGAGGGAGCGTGAAATCGATAGCAAAAATAGATTCATGTTTGACGCATGGAATCGCAAACACACTATGCGAGTCTTTGATCCGAGAAATCGTCGGCGAAAATGAGCCACTTTGTAGAACGAGGAATCATCTTTGAAAGTGAGTCACGGGTGGCGGATGGAATCGCGATGACACCTACTAATTCACGGGTGAAGAATGAAATCAATAGAGAAAATAGAGTCATCGTTGACGAATGGAATCGTCGGTGGACCATTGCGTCACTCTTGACTGAAATCGTCGGCTAAAACGAGTCCTTGTTGGCCTTGAAATCGCCACCTGAAATATGAGTGGCGGCTCACGTATGGAGTCGACGGCGTCAAAGAGTTCACGAGGAGGCGTGAAATCGATAGCAAAAATAGATTCATGTTTGACGCATGGAATCGCAAACACACTATGCCGGTCTTGATCCGGAAATCGTCGGCAAAGATTGAGCCACTTTGTAGAGCGAGGAATCATCTTTGAAGGCGAGTCACGGGTGACGGATGGAATCGACGGCACCTACTAATTCACGGGTGACGAATGAAATCAATAGAGAAAACAGAGTCATCGTTGACGCATGGAATCGTCGGTGGACACTACGTCACTGCTGACTGAAATCGTCGGGCTAAAACGGAGTCCCTTGTTGGCCTTGAAATTGCCTGCGAAATATGAGTGGCGGCTCACGTATGGAGGAGACGGCGTCAAAGAGTTCACGAGGGAGGCCTGAAATCGATAGCAAAAATAGATTCATGTTTGACGCACGCAATAGCAAACACACTATGCCGGTGCTTGATCCGAAATCGTCGGCGGCGAGCCCTTGTAGAACGAGGAATCATCATTGAAAGTGAGTCACGGCTGACGGATGGAATCCACAGCACCTACTAATTCACGAGTGTCGAATGAAATCAATAGAGAAAATAGAGTCATCGTTGACGCATGGAATCGTCGGTGGACAACTGCGTCACTACTTGACGACTGAAAAGCGTCGGCTAAAGCGAGTCACGCTGTTGGCCTTGAAATCGCCAGCGAAATATGAGTGTCGGCTCACGTATGGAGTCGGCGGCGTCAAAGAGTTCACGAGGGAGGCGTGGAATCGATAGCAAAAATAGATTCATGTTTGACGCATGGAATCGTCAAACATACTATGCCAGTCTTGATCCGAGAAATCGTCGGTGGCGAGCCACTAGCCACTGTAGAACGAGAAATCATGTTTGGAGCGAGTCACGGCTAACGGATGGAATCGACGGCACCTACTAATTCACGGGTGACGAATGAAATCAATAGAGAAAACGAGTCATCGTTGACGCATGGAATCGTCGGGGGACTTTGCCTCACTGCGGCGTGAAATCGTCGGCTAAAACGAAGTCATTGTTGGCCTTGAAATCGCCACCCCGAAATATGAGTGGCGGCTCACGTATGGAGTCGATAGTGTCAAAGAGTTCACGAGGGAGGCATGAAATCGATAGCAAAAATAGATTCATGTTTGACGCATGGAATCGCAAACACACTATGCGGGTGCGATCCGAAATCGTCGGCGAGAAGTGAGCCAACTTAGAACGAGGAATCATCTTTGAAGCGAGTCACGGGCGACGGATGGAATCGACGGCACCTACTAATTCACGGGTGAGGAATGAAATCAAATAGAAAAGCGAGTCATCGTTGACGCATGGAATCGTCGGTGGACAACTGCGTCACTCTTGGCGAAATCGTCGGCTAAAACAGAGTCCTTTATTGGCCTTGAAATCGCCACGAAATATGAGTGGCGGCTCACGTATGGAGTCGGCAGCGTCAAAGAGTTCACGAGGGAGGCATGAAATCGATAGCAAAAATAGATTCATGTTAGACGCATGGAATCGGCAAACACACTATGCCGGTCTTTGATCCGAGAAATCGTCGGGTAGCCGAGCCAGCGTAGAACGAGGAATCATCTTTGAAAGCGAGTCACGGGCGGGCGGATGGAATCGGCGGCACCTACTAATTCACGGGTGAGGAATAAAATCAATAGAGAAAACAGAGTCATCGTTGACGCATGGAATCGTCGGTGGACAACTGCGTCACTATTGACTACATCGTCGGCAAAAACGAGTCCTTTGTTGGCCTTGAAATCGCCAGCGAAATATGAGTGGCGGCTCACGTATGGAGTCGAGACGGTGTCAAAGAGTTCACGAGGGGGCATGAAATCGATAGCAAAAATAGATTCATGTTTGACGCATGGAATCGCAAACACACTATACCGTGCGATCCCGAAATCGTCGGCGCGAGCCTTTAGAACGAGGAATCATCTTTGAAAGCCGAGTCACGGGGACGGATGGAATCGGCGGCACCTACTAGTTCACGGGTGACGAATAAAATCAATAGAGAAAACGAGTCATCGTTGACGCATGGAATCGTCGGTGGACTGCGTCACTGCGACTGAAATCGTCGGCTAAAACGAGTCCATTTGTTGGCCTTGGAAATCGCCAGCTTTGAAATATGAGTGGCGGCTCACGTATGGAGTCGACGGCGTCAAAGAGTTCACGATGGAGGCATGAAATCGATAGCAAAAATAGATTCATGTTTGACGCATGGAATCGCAAACACACTATGCGCAGTCTTTGATCGAATCGTCGGTGGCAGAGCCCATTGTAGAATGAGGAATCATCTTTGGCGAGTCACGGCTGACGGATGGAATCGACGGCACCCTACTAATTCACGGGTGAGGAATGAAATCAATAGAGAAAACATAGTCATCGTTGACGCATGGAATCGTCGGGGGACAACTGCGTCCCCTTGCGCGTGAAATCGTCGGCTAAACGGGGAGTCATTGTTGGCCTTGAAATCGCCACGAAATATGAGTGGGAGCTCACGTATGGAGTCGATAGTGTCAAAGAGTTCACGAGGGAGGCATGAAATCGATAGCAAAAATAGATTCATGTTTGACGCATGGAATCATCAAACACGGTATGCCGGAGCTTGATCCGAAATCGTCGGCTAAAGCGAGCCCTTTGTAGAACGAGGAATCATCTTTGAAAGCGAGTCACGGGCGGCGGATGGAATCGACGGCACCTACTAATTCACGGGTGATGAATGAAATCAATAGAGAAAACGGAGTCATCGTTGACGCATGGAATCGTCGTGGACAACTGCGTCACTATTGACCTGAAATTGTCGGCTAAAACCGAGTCATTTGTTGGCCTTGAAATCGCCACTGAAATATGAGTGGCGGCTCACGTATGGAGTCGCGGTGTCAAAGAGTTCACGAGGAGGCGTGAAATCGATAGCAAAAATAGATTCATGTTTGACGCATGGAATCGCAAACACACTATGCGAGCTAATCAGCTTGCAGAGCGAGGAATCATCTTTGGGCGAGTCGGGGGGGCGGATGGAATCGACGGCACCTACAATTCACGGGTGACGAATGAAATCAATAGAGAAAGCGAGTCATCGTTGACGCATGGAATCGTCGGTGGACACTGCGTCCACTCCTGGCAGAAATCGTCGGCTAAAAGTCTCGTTGGCCTTGGAAATCGCCAGAACATGATCCGAATCACCGGCGAAAATCGAGGAGGCATTTGTAGAACGAGGAATCATCTTTGAAACGAGTCACGGGGCGCGGATGGAATCGACGGCACCTACTAATTCACGGGTGAGGAATGAAATCAATAGAGAAAACATAGTCATCGTTGACGCATGGAATCGTCGGGGGACAATGCGTCACTGCGACGTGAAATCGTCGGCTAAAACGGAGTCATTGTTGGCCTTGAAATCGCCACGAAATATGAGTGAGGGCTCACGTATGGAGTCGATAGTGTCAAAGAGTTCACGAGGAGGCATGAAATCGATAGCAAAAATAGATTCATGTTTGACGCATGGAATCGCAAACACGCTATGCCGGGCGATCCGGAAATCGTCGGGCGCGAGCCCTGTAGAACGAGGAATCATCTTTGAAGCGAGTCGGTGAGCGGATGGAATCGAGCGGCACCTACTAATTCACGGGTGATGAATGAAATCAATAGAGAAACAGAGTCATCGTTGACGCATGGAATCGTCGGTGGACAATGCGTCACTATTGACACGAAATCGTCGGCTAAAACCGAGTCCTTTGTTGGCCTTGAAATCGCCACGAAATATGAGTGACGGCTCACGTATGGAGTCGGCGGCGTCAAAGAGTTCACGATGGAGGCGTGAAATCGATAGCAAAAATAGATTCATGTTTGACGCATGGAATCGTCAAACACACTATGCGAGTCTTCGATCCGAGAAATCGTCGGCCAGCGAGCCCTTTGTAGAGCGAGGAATCATCTTTGAAGCGAGTCACGGGTGACGGATGGAATCGACGGCACCTACTAATTCACGGGTGACGAATGAAATCAATAGAGAAAACGAGTCATCGTTGACGCATGGAATCGTCGGTGGACAACTGCGTCACTATTGACTGAAATTGTCGGCTAAACCGGAGTCCTTTGTTGGCCTTGAAATCGCCTTTGAAATATGAGTGGCGGCTCACGTATGGAGTCGACGGCGTCAAAGAGTTCACGAGGGAGGCATGAAATCGATAGCAAAAATAGATTCATGTTTGACGCATGGAATCGCAAACACACTATGCCGGTCTTGATCCGAGAAATCGTCGGCGAAAAGCGAGCCACTTTGTAGAACGAGGAATCATCTTTGAAGCGAGTCACGGGCGACGGATGGAATCGCCGGCACCTACTAATTCACGGGTGAGGAATGAAATCAATAGAGAAAACAGAGTCATCGTTGACGCATGGAATCGTCGGGGGACAACTGCGTCACTACGGCGTGAAATCGTCGGCTAAAACGGAGTCATTGTTGGCCTTGAAATCGCCACGAAATATGAGTGGCGGCTCACGTATGGAGTCGATAGTGTCAAAGAGTTCACGAGGAGGCATGAAATCGATAGCAAAAATAGATTCATGTTTGAGCGCATGGAATCGCAAACACACTATGCCGGTGTGATCCGGAAATCGTCGGCGAGAGAGCCACTGTAGAACGAGGAATCATCTTTGAAAGCGAGTCACGGGCGGACGGATGGAATCGACGGCACCTACTAATTCACGGGTGACGAATGAAATCAATAGAGAAAAGCGAGTCATCGTTGACGCATGGAATCGTCGGTGGACCATTGCGTCACTAGTGACTGAAATTGTCGGCTAAAACGGAGTCCTTTGTTGGCCTTGAAATCGCCCTGAAATATGAGTGACGGCTCACGTATGGAGTCGACGGTGTCAAAGAGTTCACGAGGGAGGCATGAAATCGATAGCAAAAATAGATTCATGTTTGGCGCATGGAATCGCAAACACACTATGCCGATGCGATCCGAAATCGTCGGCGAAAGCGAGCCCTTGTAGAACGAGGAATCATCTTTGAAAGCGAGTCACGGGTGACGGATGGAATCGACGGCACCTACTAATTCACGGGTGAGGAATGAAATCAATAGAGAAAACGAGTCATCGTTGACGCATGGAATCGTCGGTGGACAACTGCGTCACTATTGACTGAAATCGTCGGCTAAAAACGGAGTCCTTTGTTGGCCTTGAAATCGCCCTTTGAAATATGAGTGACGGCTCACGTATGGAGTCGACGGCGTCAAAGAGTTCACGATGGAGGCATGAAATCGATAGCAAAAATAGATTCATGTTTGACGCATGGAATCGCAAACACACTATGCAGTCTTTGATCCGGAAATCGTCGGCGGCGAGCCCTTTGTAGAACGAGGAATCATCTTTGAAGCGAGTCACGGGCGACGGATGGAATCGGACGGCACCTACTAATTCACGGGTGAGGAATAAAATCAATAGAGAAAACGAGTCATCGTTGACGCATGGAATCGTCGGTGGACAATGCGTCACTCTTGACCTGAAATCGTCGGCTAAAACGGAGTCCTTTGTTGGCCTTGAAATCGCCACTGAAATATGAGTGACAGCTCACGTATGGAGTCGACAGCGTCAAAGAGTTCACGATCGAGGCATGAAATCGATAGCAAAAATAGATTCATGTTAGACGCATGCAATCGCAAACACACTATGCCAGTCTTGATCCGAGAAATCGTCGGCGGCCCGAGCCTTTGTAGAACGAGGAATCATCTTTGAAGCGGAGTCACGGCTGACGGATGGAATCGACAGCACCTACTAATTCACGGGTGAGGAATAAATCAATAGAGAAAACATAGTCATCGTTGACGCATGGAATCGTCGGGGGACAACTGCGTCACTGCGACGTGAAATCGTCGGCTAAAACGGAGTCATTGTTGGCCTTGAAATCGCCACTGAAATATGAGTGGCGGCTCACGTATGGAGTCGATAGTGTCAAAGAGTTCACGAGGGAGGCATGAAATCGATAGCAAAAATAGATTCATGTTTGACGCATGGAATCGCAAACACACTATGCGAGGCTGATCCGGAAATCGTCGGCAGCCCGAGCCCTTGTAGAACGAGGAATCATCTTTGAAGCGGAGTCACGGGCGACGGATGGAATCGACGGCACCTACTAATTCACGGGTGACGAATGAAATCAATAGAGAAAACGAGTCATCGTTGACGCATGGAATCGTCGGTGGACAACTGCGTCACTATTGACTGAAATCGTCGGCTAAAACGGAGTCCCTTTGTTGGCCTTGAAATCGCCACTTTGAAATATGAGTGGCGGCTCACGTATGGAGTCGACGGCGTCAAAGAGTTCACGAGGGAGGCATGAAATCGATAGCAAAAATAGATTCATGTTTGACGCATGGAATCGTCAAACACACTATGCAGTCTTGATCCGGAAATCGTCGGGCCCGAGGCCCTTGTAGAACGAGGAATCATCTTTGAAGCGAGTCACGGGTGACGGATGGAATCGACGGCACCTACTAATTCACGGGTGAGGAATGAAATCAATAGAGAAAACAGAGTCATCGTTGACGCATGGAATCGTCGGGGGACAACTGCGTCACTACTGACGTGAAATCGTCGGCTAAAACGAGTCATTGTTGGCCTTGAAATCGCCACGAAATATGAGTGGCGGCTCACGTATGGAGTCGATAGTGTCAAAGAGTTCACGAGGAGGCATGAAATCGATAGCAAAAATAGATTCATGTTTGACGCATGGAATCGCAAACACACTATGCCGGTCTTGATCCGAGAAATCGTCGTGGCGAGCCACTTTGTAGAACGAGGAATCATCTTTGAAGCGAGTCACGGGCGGACGGATGGAATCGACGGCACCTACTAATTCACGGGTGACGAATGAAATCAATAGAGAAAACGAGTCATCGTTGACGCATGGAATCGTCGGTGGACAACTGCGTCACTATTGACTGAAATCGTCGGCTAAAACGAGTCTTGTTGGCCTTGAAATCGCCCTTTGAAATATGAGTGACGGCTCACGTATGGAGTCGACGGCGTCAAAGAGTTCACGAGGAGGCATGAAATCGATAGCAAAAATAGATTCATGTTTGACGCATGGAATCGTCAAACACACTATGCCGTCTTGCGATCCGGAAATCGTCGGCGGCGAGCCCTTTGTAGAACGAGGAATCATCTTTGAAGCGAGTCACGGGTGACGGATGGAATCGACGGCACCTACTAATTCACGGGTGAGGAATGAAATCAATAGAGAAAACGAGTCATCGTTGACGCATGGAATCGTCGGTGGACAACTGCGTCACCTTGACTGAAATCGTCGGCTAAAACGGAGTCCATTGTTGGCCTTGAAATCGCCAGCTGAAATATGAGTGGCGGCTCACGTATGGAGTCGGCGGCGTCAAAGAGTTCACGATGGAGGCATGAAATCGATAGCAAAAATAGATTCATGTTTGACGCATGGAATCGTCAAACACACTATGCCAGTCTTGATCCGAGAAATCGTCGGCGAGCCGCCTTGTAGAACGAGGAATCATCTTTGAAGCGAGTCACGGGCGCGGATGGAATCGACGGCACCTACTAATTCACGGGTGACGAATGAAATCAATAGAGAAAACGAGTCATCGTTGACGCATGGAATCGTCGGGGGACAACTGCGTCACTCTTGACTGAAATCGTCGGCTAAAACGAGTCCTTGTTGGCCTTGAAATCGCCACGAAATATGAGTGGCGGCTCACGTATGGAGTCGACGGCGTCAAAGAGTACACGAGGGAGGCGTGAAATCGATAGCAAAAATAGATTCATGTTTGACGCATGGAATCGTCAAACACACTATGCCGGTGCTTGATCGAGAAATCGTCGGCGAAGCGAGCCCTGTAGAGCGAGGAATCATCTTTGAAGCGAGTCACGGGCGACGGATGGAATCGACGGCACCTACTAATTCACGGGTGACGAATGAAATCAATAGAGAAAACAGAGTCATCGTTGACGCATGGAATCGTCGGGGGACCAACTGCGTCACTACTGCGACTGAAATCGTCGGCTAAAACGAGTCCTTTGTTGGCCTTGAAATCGCCACTGAAATATGAGTGGCGGCTCACGTATGGAGTCGACGGCGTCAAAGAGTTCACGAGGGAGGCGTGAAATCGATAGCAAAAATAGATTCATGTTTGACGCATGGAATCGTCAAACACACTATGCCGGTCTTTGATCCGAAATCGTCGGCGGCGAGCCCTTTGTAGAACGAGGAATCATCTTTGAAAGCGGAGTCACGGGTGACGGATGGAATCGGCGGCACCTACTAATTCACGGGTGACGAATGAAATCAATAGAGAAAACGAGTCATCGTTGACGCATGGAATCGTCGGGGGACACTGCGTCACTGCGACACGAAATCGTCGGCTAAAAACGGAGTCCTTTGTTGGCCTTGAAATCGCCACGAAATATGAGTGGCGGCTCACGTATGGAGTCGACGGCGTCAAAGAGTTCACGAGGAGGCGTGAAATCGATAGCAAAAATAGATTCATGTTTGACGCATGGAATCGTCAAACACACTATGCCGAGTCTTGATCGAGAAATCGTCGGCGCTGAGCCTTTGTAGAACGAGGAATCATCTTTGAAAGCGAGTCACGGGGTGACGGATGGAATCGACGGCCACCTACTAATTCACGGGTGACGAATGAAATCAATAGAGAAAACAGAGTCATCGTTGACGCATGGAATCGTCGGGGGACAATGCGTCACTACGGCTGAAATCGTCGGCTAAAACGAGTCCTTGTTGGCCTTGAAATCGCCACTGAAATATGAGTGGCGGCTCACGTATGGAGTCGACGGCGTCAAAGAGTTCACGAGGAGGCGTGAAATCGATAGCAAAAATAGATTCATGTTTGACGCATGGAATCGTCAAACACACTATGCCAGTGCTTGATCCGAAATCGTCGGCGGCGAGCCCTTGTAGAACGAGGAATCATCTTTGAAAGCGAGTCACGGGCGACGGATGGAATCGACGGCACCTACTAATTCACGGGTGACGAATGAAATCAATAGAGAAAACGAGTCATCGTTGACGCATGGAATCGTCGGTGGACAACTGCGTCACTACTTGACTGAAATCGTCGGCTAAAACGGAGTCCTTTGTTGGCCTTGAAATCGCCACTGAAATATGAGTGGCGGCTCACGTATGGAGTCGACAGCGTCAAAGAGTTCACGAGGAGGCGTGAAATCGATAGCAAAAATAGATTCATGTTTGACGCATGGAATCGTCAAACACACTATGCGATCTTGATCCGGAAATCGTCGGGAAAAGCGAGCACTTTGTAGAACGAGGAATCATCTTTGAAGCTGAGTCACGGGCGACGGATGGAATCGACGGCACCTACTAATTCACGGGTGACGAATGAAATCAATAGAGAAAACAGAGTCATCGTTGACGCATGGAATCGTCGGGGGACAATGCGTCACTTGACTGAAATCGTCGGCTAAAACGGAGTCATTGTTGGCCTTGAAATCGCCCGTGAAATATGAGTGGCGGCTCACGTATGGAGTCGGCAGCGTCAAAGAGTACACGAGGAGGCGTGAAATCGATAGCAAAAATAGATTCATGTTTGACGCATGGAATCGTCAAACACACTATGCCGATCTTGATCCGGAAATCGTCGGCGCGAGCCTTTGTAGAACGAGGAATCATCTTTGAAAGCGAGTCGGGCGCGGATGGAATCGGCGGCACCTACTAATTCACGGGTGACGAATGAAATCAATAGAGAAAACGAGTCATCGTTGACGCATGGAATCGTCGGGGGACAATGCGTCACTCTTGACTGAAATCGTCGGCTAAAACGAGTCCTTGTTGGCCTTGAAATCGCCCCTTGAAATATGAGTGGCGGCTCACGTATGGAGTCGACGGCGTCAAAGAGTACACGAGGGGGCGTGAAATCGATAGCAAAAATAGATTCATGTTTGACGCATGGAATCGTCAAACACACTATGCCGGTGCGATCCGAGAAATCGTCGGCGCGAGCGAGCCTTGTAGAACGAGGAATCATCTTTGAAAGCGAGTCACGGGCGGCGGATGGAATCGCGGCACCTACTAATTCACGGGTGACGAATGAAATCAATAGAGAAAACGAGTCATCGTTGACGCATGGAATCGTCGGGGGACAACTGCGTCACTGCGGCGACTGAAATCGTCGGCTAAAACGAGTCCTTCGTTGGCCTTGAAATCGCCCTTTGAAATATGAGTGGCGGCTCACGTATGGAGTCGACGGCGTCAAAGAGTACACGAGGAGGCGTGAAATCGATAGCAAAAATAGATTCATGTTTGACGCATGGAATCGTCAAACACACTATGCCGGTGCTTGATCCGGAAATCGTCGGCGCGAGCCCTTTGTAGAACGAGGAATCATCTTTGAGCGAGTCACGGGCGACGGATGGAATCGACGGCACCTACTAATTCACGGGTGACGAATGAAATCAATAGAGAAAACGAGTCATCGTTGACGCATGGAATCGTCGGGGGACAATGCGTCACTGCGACGTGAAATCGTCGGCTAAAACAGAGTCACTGTTGGCCTTGAAATCGCCACTGAAATATGAGTGGCAGCTCACGTATGGAGTCGACAGCGTCAAAGAGTACACGAGGGAGGCGTGAAATCGATAGCAAAAATAGATTCATGTTTGACGCATGGAATCGTCAAACACACTATGCCGAGCTTGATCCGAGAAATCGTCGGCGGCGAGCCTTTGTAGAACGAGGAATCATCTTTGAAGCGAGTCACGGGTGACGGATGGAATCGACGGCACCTACTAATTCACGGGTGACGAATGAAATCAATAGAGAAAACGGAGTCATCGTTGACGCATGGAATCGTCGGGGGACAATGCGTCACTCTTGACTGAAATCGTCGGCTAAAACGAGTCCTTTGTTGGCCTTGAAATCGCCCTTTGAAATATGAGTGGCGGCTCACGTATGGAGTCGGACGGCGTCAAAGAGTACACGAGGAGGCGTGAAATCGATAGCAAAAATAGATTCATGTTTGACGCATGGAATCGTCAAACACACTATGCAGTCTTTGATCCGAGGAAATCGTCGGCAAGACGAGCCCTTGTAGAACGAGGAATCATCTTTGAAGCGAGTCACGGTGACGGATGGAATCGACGGCACCTACTAATTCACGGGTGACGAATGAAATCAATAGAGAAAACGAGTCATCGTTGACGCATGGAATCGTCGGGGGACAATGCGTCACTGACTGACTGAAATCGTCGGCTAAAACGGAGTCATTGTTGGCCTTGAAATCGCCCTTTGAAATATGAGTGGCAGCTCACGTATGGAGTCGACAGCGTCAAAGAGTACACGAGGGAGGCGTGAAATCGATAGCAAAAATAGATTCATGTTTGACGCATGGAATCGTCAAACACACTATGCCGGTCTTGATCCGGAAATCGTCGGCGAAAAGCGAGCCCTTTGTAGAACGAGGAATCATCTTTGAAAGCGAGTCGGGGTGACGGATGGAATCGACGGCACCTACTAATTCACGGGTGACGAATGAAATCAATAGAGAAAACGAGTCATCGTTGACGCATGGAATCGTCGGGGGACAATGCGTCACTCTTGACACGAAATCGTCGGCTAAAACGGAGTCCTTGTTGGCCTTGAAATCGCCACTTTGAAATATGAGTGGCGGCTCACGTATGGAGTCGACGGCGTCAAAGAGTACACGAGGGAGGCGTGAAATCGATAGCAAAAATAGATTCATGTTTGACGCATGGAATCGTCAAACACACTATGCCGATCTTGATCCGAGAAATCGTCGGTGGCGAGCCTTGTAGAACGAGGAATCATCTTTGAAAGCGAGTCACGGGTGACGGATGGAATCGCGGCACCTACTAATTCACGGGTGACGAATGAAATCAATAGAGAAAACGGAGTCATCGTTGACGCATGGAATCGTCGGGGGGACAATGCGTCACTGCGACACTGAAATCGTCGGCTAAAACGGAGTCCTTTGTTGGCCTTGAAATCGCCACTTTGAAATATGAGTGGCGGCTCACGTATGGAGTCGACGGCGTCAAAGAGTACACGAGGGAGGCGTGAAATCGATAGCAAAAATAGATTCATGTTTGACGCATGGAATCGTCAAACACACTATGCGGTCTTGATCCGGAAATCGTCGGCGGCGAGGCCTTTGTAGAACGAGGAATCATCTTTGAAGCGAGTCACGGGCGACGGATGGAATCGACGGCACCTACTAATTCACGGGTGACGAATGAAATCAATAGAGAAAACAGAGTCATCGTTGACGCATGGAATCGTCGGGGGGACAATGCGTCACTGCGACTGAAATCGTCGGCTAAAACGAGTCCTTTGTTGGCCTTGAAATCGCCCTTTGAAATATGAGTGGCGGCTCACGTATGGAGTCGACGGCGTCAAAGAGTACACGAGGGAGGCGTGAAATCGATAGCAAAAATAGATTCATGTTTGACGCATGGAATCGTCAAACACACTATGCCGAGCTTGATCCGAGAAATCGTCGGCGGCGAGCCCTTTGTAGAACGAGGAATCATCTTTGAAGCGAGTCACGGGTGACGGATGGAATCGCGGCACCTACTAATTCACGGGTGACGAATGAAATCAATAGAGAAAACGAGTCATCGTTGACGCATGGAATCGTCGGTGGACAATGCGTCACTATTGACCCGAAATCGTCGGCTAAAAACGAGTCCTTTGTTGGCCTTGAAATCGCCACTTTGAAATATGAGTGGCGGCTCACGTATGGAGTCGACGGCGTCAAAGAGTACACGAGGGAGGCGTGAAATCGATAGCAAAAATAGATTCATGTTTGACGCATGGAATCGTCAAACACACTATGCCGTCTTGATCCGAGAAATCGTCGGCCGAGGCCTTTGTAGAACGAGGAATCATCTTTGAAAGCGAGTCACGGTGACGGATGGAATCGACGGCACCTACTAATTCACGGGTGACGAATGAAATCAATAGAGAAAAAACGAGTCATCGTTGACGCATGGAATCGTCGGGGGACAATGCGTCACTGACATGAAATCGTCGGCTAAAACAGAGTCATTGTTGGCCTTGAAATCGCCACTTGAAATATGAGTGGCGGCTCACGTATGGAGTCGACGGCGTCAAAGAGTTCACGAGGGAGGCGTGAAATCGATAGCAAAAATAGATTCATGTTTGACGCATGGAATCGTCAAACACACTATGCCGGTGCTGATCCGAGAAATCGTCGGCGAAAAGCGAGCCTTTGTAGAACGAGGAATCATCTTTGAAAGCGAGTCACGGGCGACGGATGGAATCGACGGCACCTACTAATTCACGGGTGACGAATGAAATCAATAGAGAAAACGAGTCATCGTTGACGCATGGAATCGTCGGGGGGACAATGCGTCACTCTTGACTGAAATCGTCGGCTAAAACGGAGTCCCTTGTTGGCCTTGAAATCGCCCTTTGAAATATGAGTGGCGGCTCACGTATGGAGTCGACGGCGTCAAAGAGTACACGAGGGAGGCGTGAAATCGATAGCAAAAATAGATTCATGTTTGACGCATGGAATCGTCAAACACACTATGCCGGTGCTTGATCCCGAAATCGTCGGCGAAAAAGCGAGCCCTTTGTAGAACGAGGAATCATCTTTGAAAGCGAGTCACGGGCGACGGATGGAATCGACGGCACCTACTAATTCACGGGTGACGAATGAAATCAATAGAGAAAACGAGTCATCGTTGACGCATGGAATCGTCGGGGGACAATGCGTCACTACGACTGAAATCGTCGGCTAAAACGGAGTCCTTTGTTGGCCTTGAAATCGCCCTCTGAAATATGAGTGGCGGCTCACGTATGGAGTCGACGGCGTCAAAGAGTACACGAGGGAGGCGTGAAATCGATAGCAAAAATAGATTCATGTTTGACGCATGGAATCGTCAAACACACTATGTCAGTCTTGATCCGAGAAATCGTCGGCGCGAGGCCTTGTAGAACGAGGAATCATCTTTGAAAGCGAGTCACGGGCGACGGATGGAATCGACGGCACCTACTAATTCACGGGTGACGAATGAAATCAATAGAGAAAACGAGTCATCGTTGACGCATGGAATCGTCGGGGGACAATGCGTCACTTTGCGACTGAAATCGTCGGCTAAAACGAGTCATTGTTGGCCTTGAAATCGCCCTGAAATATGAGTGGCGGCTCACGTATGGAGTCGGCGGCGTCAAAGAGTTCACGAGGGAGGCGTGAAATCGATAGCAAAAATAGATTCATGTTTGACGCATGGAATCGTCAAACACACTATGCCGATCTTCGATCCGGAAATCGTCGGCGTGGCGAGCCACTTGTAGAACGAGGAATCATCTTTGAAAGCGAGTCACGGGCGACGGATGGAATCGACGGCACCTACTAATTCACGGGTGACGAATGAAATCAATAGAGAAAACGAGTCATCGTTGACGCATGGAATCGTCGGGGGACAATGCGTCACTCTTGACTGAAATCGTCGGCTAAAACGAGTCATTGTTGGCCTTGAAATCGCCCTTTGAAATATGAGTGGCGGCTCACGTATGGAGTCGACGGCGTCAAAGCGTACACGAGGGAGGCATGAAATCGAAAGCAAAAATAGATTCATGTTTGACGCATGGAATCGTCAAACACACTATGCCGGTCTTGATCCGAGAAATCGTCGGCGAACGAGCCCTTTGTAGAACGAGGAATCATCTTTGAAAGCGAGTCACGGGGACGGATGGAATCGACGGCACCTACTAATTCACGGGTGACGAATGAAATCAATAGAGAAAACGAGTCATCGTTGACGCATGGAATCGTCGGTGGACAATGCGTCACTGCGACTGAAATCGTCGGCTAAAACGGAGTCCTTTGTTGGCCTTGAAATCGCCATTGAAATATGAGTGGCGGCTCACGTATGGAGTCGACGGCGTCAAAGAGTACACGAGGAGGCGTGAAATCGATAGCAAAAATAGATTCATGTTTGACGCATGGAATCGTCAAACACACTATGCCGGTCTTGCGATCCGAGAAATCGTCGGCAAAGCGAGCCCTTTGTAGAACGAGGAATCATCTTTGAAGCGAGTCACGGGCGACGGATGGAATCGGCGGCACCTACTAATTCACGGGTGACGAATGAAATCAATAGAGAAAACGAGTCATCGTTGACGCATGGAATCGTCGGGGGACAATGCGTCACTCTTGACTGAAATCGTCGGCTAAAACGGAGTCCATTGTTGGCCTTGAAATCGCCAACGAAATATGAGTGGCGGCTCACGTATGGAGTCGACGGCGTCAAAGAGTACACGAGGGAGGCGTGAAATCGATAGCAAAAATAGATTCATGTTTGACGCATGGAATCGTCAAACACACTATGCCGGTCTTGATCCGAGAAATCGTCGGCGGCCGAGCACTTTGTAGAACGAGGAATCATCTTTGAAGCGAGTCACGGGCGACGGATGGAATCGACGGCACCTACTAATTCACGGGTGACGAATGAAATCAATAGAGAAAACAGAGTCATCGTTGACGCATGGAATCGTCGGGGGACAATGCGTCACTGCGACTGAAATCGTCGGCTAAAAACGAGTCATTGTTGGCCTTGAAATCGCCACTGAAATATGAGTGGCGGCTCACGTATGGAGTCGACGGCGTCAAAGAGTACACGAGGAGGCGTGAAATCGATAGCAAAAATAGATTCATGTTTGACGCATGGAATCGTCAAACACACTATGCGAGTCCCGATCCGGAAATCGTCGGAAGCGAGCCACTTTGTAGAACGAGGAATCATCTTTGAAAGCGAGTCACGGGCGACGGATGGAATCGACGGCACCTACTAATTCACGGGTGACGAATGAAATCAATAGAGAAAACGGAGTCATCGTTGACGCATGGAATCGTCGGGGGACAATGCGTCACTATTGACTGAAATCGTCGGCTAAAACGGAGTCCATTGTTGGCCTTGAAATCGCCCGAAATATGAGTGGCGGCTCACGTATGGGTCGACGGCGTCAAAGAGTACACGAGGAGGCGTGAAATCGATAGCAAAAATAGATTCATGTTTGACGCATGGAATCGTCAAACACACTATGCCGATTGCGATCCGAAATCGTCGGCGCGAGCCTTTGTAGAACGAGGAATCATCTTTGAGCGAGTCACGGGCGACGGATGGAATCGACGGCACCTACTAATTCACGGGTGACGAATGAAATCAATAGAGAAAACAGAGTCATCGTTGACGCATGGAATCGTCGGGGGGACAATGCGTCACTACTTGACGTGAAATCGTCGGCTAAAAACGAGTCATTGTTGGCCTTGAAATCGCCACTGAAATATGAGTGGCGGCTCACGTATGGAGTCGACGGCGTCAAAGAGTACACGAGGGAGGCGTGAAATCGATAGCAAAAATAGATTCATGTTTGACGCATGGAATCGTCAAACACACTATGCCGATCCGATCCGGAAATCGTCGGCGGCCGAGCCCACTGTAGAACGAGGAATCATCTTTGAAGCGAGTCACGGGCGACGGATGGAATCGACGGCACCTACTAATTCACGGGTGACGAATGAAATCAATAGAGAAAACGAGTCATCGTTGACGCATGGAATCGTCGGGGGGACAATGCGTCACTCTTGACTGAAATCGTCGGCTAAAACGAGTCCTTTGTTGGCCTTGAAATCGCCTTTGAAATATGAGTGGCGGCTCACGTATGGAGTCGACGGCGTCAAAGAGTACACGAGGGAGGCGTGAAATCGATAGCAAAAATAGATTCATGTTTGACGCATGGAATCGTCAAACACACTATGCCGGTCTTGATCCGGAAATCGTCGGCGGCGAGCCACTGTAGAACGAGGAATCATCTTTGAAAGCGGAGTCACGGGCGACGGATGGAATCGACGGCACCTACTAATTCACGGGTGACGAATGAAATCAATAGAGAAAACGAGTCATCGTTGACGCATGGAATCGTCGGGGGACAATGCGTCACTACGACTGAAATCGTCGGCTAAAACGAGTCATTGTTGGCCTTGAAATCGCCTTTGAAATATGAGTGGCGGCTCACGTATGGAGTCGACGGCGTCAAAGAGTACACGAGGGAGGCGTGAAATCGATAGCAAAAATAGATTCATGTTTGACGCATGGAATCGTCAAACACACTATGCCGGTCTGATCCGAGAAATCGTCGGCGGCGAGCCCTTGTAGAACGAGGAATCATCTTTGAAGCGAGTCACGGGTGACGGATGGAATCGACGGCACCTACTAATTCACGGGTGACGAATGAAATCAATAGAGAAAACAGAGTCATCGTTGACGCATGGAATCGTCGGGGGGACAATGCGTCACTGCGACTGAAATCGTCGGCTAAAAAACGAGTCATTGTTGGCCTTGAAATCGCCTTTGAAATATGAGTGGCGGCTCACGTATGGAGTCGACGGCGTCAAAGAGTACACGAGGAGGCGTGAAATCGATAGCAAAAATAGATTCATGTTTGACGCATGGAATCGTCAAACACACTATGCCGTCTTGATCCGAAATCGTCGGCGAAAAGCGAGCCCTATAGAACGAGGAATCATCTTTGAAAGCGAGTCACGGGCGACGGATGGAATCGGCGGCACCTACTAATTCACGGGTGACGAATGAAATCAATAGAGAAAACCGAGTCATCGTTGACGCATGGAATCGTCGGGGGACAATGCGTCACTGCGACTGAAATCGTCGGCTAAAACGGAGTCCTTTGTTGGCCTTGAAATCGCCACTTTGAAATATGAGTGGCAGCTCACGTATGGAGTCGACAGCGTCAAAGAGTACACGAGGGAGGCGTGAAATCGATAGCAAAAATAGATTCATGTTTGACGCATGGAATCGTCAAACACACTATGCCAGTCTTGATCCAGAAATCGTCAGCGAAAAGCGAGCCCTTGTAGAACGAGGAATCATCTTTGAAAGCGAGTCACGGGTGACGGATGGAATCGACGGCACCTACTAATTCACGGGTGACGAATGAAATCAATAGAGAAAACGAGTCATCGTTGACGCATGGAATCGTCGGGGGACAATGCGTCACTATTGACTGAAATCGTCGGCTAAAACGAGTCCTTTGTTGGCCTTGAAATCGCCCTTTGAAATATGAGTGGCGGCTCACGTATGGAGTCGACGGCGTCAAAGAGTACACGAGGAGGCGTGAAATCGATAGCAAAAATAGATTCATGTTTGACGCATGGAATCGTCAAACACACTATGCCGGTCTTGATCCGAGAAATCGTCGTGGCCGCGAGGCCTTTGTAGAACGAGGAATCATCTTTGAAAGCGAGTCACGGGCGACGGATGGAATCGACGGCACCTACTAATTCACGGGTGACGAATGAAATCAATAGAGAAAACGAGTCATCGTTGACGCATGGAATCGTCGGGGGACAATGCGTCACTGCGACACGAAATCGTCGGCTAAAACGGAGTCCTTTGTTGGCCTTGAAATCGCCCTTTGAAATATGAGTGGCGGCTCACGTATGGAGTCGACGGCGTCAAAGAGTACACGAGGGAGGCGTGAAATCGATAGCAAAAATAGATTCATGTTTGACGCATGGAATCGTCAAACACACTATGCCGGTCTTTGATCCGGAAATCGTCGGCGAAAGCGAGCCTTTGTAGAACGAGGAATCATCTTTGAAGCGAGTCACGGGCGACGGATGGAATCGACGGCACCTACTAATTCACGGGTGACGAATGAAATCAATAGAGAAAACAGAGTCATCGTTGACGCATGGAATCGTCGGGGGACAATGCGTCACTGCGACTGAAATCGTCGGCTAAAACGAGTCATTGTTGGCCTTGAAATCGCCACTTGAAATATGAGTGGCGGCTCACGTATGGAGTCGACGAGCGTCAAAGAGTACACGAGGGAGGCGTGAAATCGATAGCAAAAATAGATTCATGTTTGACGCATGGAATCGTCAAACACACTATGCCGAGTCTGATCCGAGAAATCGTCGGCGGCGAGCCCTTTGTAGAACGAGGAATCATCTTTGAAAGCGAGTCACGGGCGACGGATGGAATCGACGGCACCTACTAATTCACGGGTGACGAATGAAATCAATAGAGAAAACGAGTCATCGTTGACGCATGGAATCGTCGGGGGACAATGCGTCACTACGACTGAAATCGTCGGCTAAAACGGAGTCCTTTGTTGGCCTTGAAATCGCCCGAAATATGAGTGGCGGCTCACGTATGGAGTCGACGGCGTCAAAGAGTACACGAGGGGAGGCGTGAAATCGATAGCAAAAATAGATTCATGTTTGACGCATGGAATCGTCAAACACACTATGCCGATGCTGATCCGGAAATCGTCGGCGAAAATTGAGCCACCTTGTAGAACGAGGAATCATCTTTGAAGCGAGTCACGGGCGACGGATGGAATCGACGGCACCTACTAATTCACGGGTGACGAATGAAATCAATAGAGAAAACCGAGTCATCGTTGACGCATGGAATCGTCGGGGGACAATGCGTCACTGCGACTGAAATCGTCGGCTAAAACGAGTCATTGTTGGCCTTGAAATCGCCACGAAATATGAGTGGCGGCTCACGTATGGAGTCGACGAGCGTCAAAGAGTACACGAGGGAGGCGTGAAATCGATAGCAAAAATAGATTCATGTTTGACGCATGGAATCGTCAAACACACTATGCGAGTCTTGATCCGAAATCGTCGGCGAAAGCGAGCCTTGTAGAACGAGGAATCATCTTTGAAAGCGAGTCACGGGCGACGGATGGAATCGACGGCACCTACTAATTCACGGGTGACGAATGAAATCAATAGAGAAAACGAGTCATCGTTGACGCATGGAATCGTCGGGGGACAATGCGTCACTCTTGACTGAAATCGTCGGCTAAAACGAGTCCTTTGTTGGCCTTGAAATCGCCACTTTGAAATATGAGTGGCGGCTCACGTATGGAGTCGACGGCGTCAAAGAGTACACGAGGAGGCGTGAAATCGATAGCAAAAATAGATTCATGTTTGACGCATGGAATCGTCAAACACACTATGCCGAGTGCGATCCGAAATCGTCGGCGCGAGCCCTTGTAGAACGAGGAATCATCTTTGAAAGCGAGTCACGGGCGACGGATGGAATCGACGGCACCTACTAATTCACGGGTGACGAATGAAATCAATAGAGAAAACGGAGTCATCGTTGACGCATGGAATCGTCGGGGGACAATGCGTCACTCTTGACTGAAATCGTCGGCTAAAACGAGTCCTTTGTTGGCCTTGAAATCGCCTTTGAAATATGAGTGGCGGCTCACGTATGGAGTCGACGGCGTCAAAGAGTACACGAGGGAGGCGTGAAATCGATAGCAAAAATAGATTCATGTTTGACGCATGGAATCGTCAAACACACTATGCCGGTGCGATCCGGAAATCGTCGGCGCGAGCCACTTGTAGAACGAGGAATCATCTTTGAAGCGAGTCACGGGTGACGGATGGAATCGACGGCACCTACTAATTCACGGGTGACGAATGAAATCAATAGAGAAAACAGAGTCATCGTTGACGCATGGAATCGTCGGGGGACAATGCGTCACTGCGACTGAAATCGTCGGCTAAAACGGAGTCATTGTTGGCCTTGAAATCGCCACTGAAATATGAGTGGCGGCTCACGTATGGAGTCGACGGCGTCAAAGAGTACACGAGGGAGGCGTGAAATCGATAGCAAAAATAGATTCATGTTTGACGCATGGAATCGTCAAACACACTATGCCGGTCTTGATCCGGAAATCGTCGGCGCGAGCCCTTTGTAGAACGAGGAATCATCTTTGAAGCGAGTCACGGGCGACGGATGGAATCGACGGCACCTACTAATTCACGGGTGACGAATGAAATCAATAGAGAAAACGAGTCATCGTTGACGCATGGAATCGTCGGGGGACAATGCGTCACTGACGACTGAAATCGTCGGCTAAAACGAGTCCTTTGTTGGCCTTGAAATCGCCCTTTGAAATATGAGTGGCGGCTCACGTATGGAGTCGACAGCGTCAAAGAGTACACGAGGAGGCGTGAAATCGATAGCAAAAATAGATTCATGTTTGACGCATGGAATCGTCAAACACACTATGCCGATCTTGATCCGGAAATCGTCGGCGCGAGAGCCTTTGTAGAACGAGGAATCATCTTTGAAGCGGAGTCACGGGCGACGGATGGAATCGACGGCACCTACTAATTCACGGGTGACGAATGAAATCAATAGAGAAAACGAGTCATCGTTGACGCATGGAATCGTCGGGGGACAATGCGTCACTGCGACTGAAATCGTCGGCTAAAACGAGTCCTTTGTTGGCCTTGAAATCGCCATCGAAATATGAGTGGCGGCTCACGTATGGAGTCGACGGCGTCAAAGAGTACACGAGGGAGCGTGAAATCGATAGCAAAAATAGATTCATGTTTGACGCATGGAATCGTCAAACACACTATGCCGGTCTTGATCCGAGAAATCGTCGGCGGCGAGCCTTTGTAGAACGAGGAATCATCTTTGAAGCGAGTCACGGGCGACGGATGGAATCGACGGCACCTACTAATTCACGGGTGACGAATGAAATCAATAGAGAAAACGAGTCATCGTTGAC
The DNA here is from genome assembly GCA_019202695.1 of Populus x sibirica. Taxonomy (NCBI): domain Eukaryota; kingdom Viridiplantae; phylum Streptophyta; class Magnoliopsida; order Malpighiales; family Salicaceae; genus Populus; species Populus x sibirica. Next base: position 55,010 of record JAGMVL010002211.1, read on the forward strand.
GCATGGAATCGTCGGGGGACAATGCGTCACTGCGACTGAAATCGTCGGCTAAAACGGAGTCCCTTGTTGGCCTTGAAATCGCCCTTTGAAATATGAGTGGCGGCTCACGTATGGAGTCGACGGCGTCAAAGAGTACACGAGGGAGGCGTGAAATCGATAGCAAAAATAGATTCATGTTTGACGCATGGAATCGTCAAACACACTATGCCGGTCTTGATCCGAGAAATCGTCGGCGGCCCGAGCCCTTTGTAGAACGAGGAATCATCTTTGAAAGCGAGTCACGGGTGCGGATGGAATCGACGGCACCTACTAATTCACGGGTGACGAATGAAATCAATAGAGAAAACGGAGTCATCGTTGACGCATGGAATCGTCGGGGGACAATGCGTCACTCCCGACCTGAAATCGTCGGCTAAAACGGAGTCATTGTTGGCCTTGAAATCGCCTTTGAAATATGAGTGGCAGCTCACGTATGGAGTCGACAGCGTCAAAGAGTACACGAGGGAGGCGTGAAATCGATAGCAAAAATAGATTCATGTTTGACGCATGGAATCGTCAAACACACTATGCCGGTCTTGATCCGGAAATCGTCGGCGAAAGCGAGCCTTTGTAGAACGAGGAATCATCTTTGAAGCGAGTCACGGGCGACGGATGGAATCGACGGCACCTACTAATTCACGGGTGACGAATGAAATCAATAGAGAAAACGGAGTCATCGTTGACGCATGGAATCGTCGGGGGACAATGCGTCACTGCGACTGAAATCGTCGGCTAAAACGGAGTCCTTTGTTGGCCTTGAAATCGCCACTTTGAAATATGAGTGGCGGCTCACGTATGGAGTCGACGGCGTCAAAGAGTACACGAGGGAGGCGTGAAATCGATAGCAAAAATAGATTCATGTTTGACGCATGGAATCGTCAAACACACTATGCCGGTGCTTTGATCCGAAATCGTCGTCGGCGAAAGCCTTTGTAGAACGAGGAATCATCTTTGAAAGCGAGTCACGGGTGACGGATGGAATCGGCGGCACCTACTAATTCACGGGTGACGAATGAAATCAATAGAGAAAACGAGTCATCGTTGACGCATGGAATCGTCGGGGGACAATGCGTCACTGCGACTGAAATCGTCGGCTAAAACGAGTCCTTTGTTGGCCTTGAAATCGCCCTTTGAAATATGAGTGGCGGCTCACGTATGGAGTCGACGGCGTCAAAGAGTACACGAGGGAGGCGTGAAATCGATAGCAAAAATAGATTCATGTTTGACGCATGGAATCGTCAAACACACTATGCCGGTCTTGATCCGGAAATCGTCGGCGCGAGCCCTTGTAGAACGAGGAATCATCTTTGAAGCGAGTCACGGGCGGCGGATGGAATCGACGGCACCTACTAATTCACGGGTGACGAATGAAATCAATAGAGAAAACGGAGTCATCGTTGACGCATGGAATCGTCGGGGGACAATGCGTCACTGCGGACTGAAATCGTCGGCTAAAACGAGTCCTTTGTTGGCCTTGAAATCGCCACTTGAAATATGAGTGGCGGCTCACGTATGGAGTCGACGGCGTCAAAGAGTACACGAGGGAGGCGTGAAATCGATAGCAAAAATAGATTCATGTTTGACGCATGGAATCGTCAAACACACTATGCCGGTGCTTGATCCGAGAAATCGTCGGCGCGAGCCCTTTGTAGAACGAGGAATCATCTTTGAAAGCGAGTCACGGGCGACGGATGGAATCGGCGGCACCTACTAATTCACGGGTGACGAATGAAATCAATAGAGAAAAACGAGTCATCGTTGACGCATGGAATCGTCGGGGGACAATGCGTCACTGCACTTCGACTGAAATCGTCGGCTAAAACGAGTCATTGTTGGCCTTGAAATCGCCCTTTGAAATATGAGTGGCGGCTCACGTATGGAGTCGACGGCGTCAAAGAGTACACGAGGAGGCGTGAAATCGATAGCAAAAATAGATTCATGTTTGACGCATGGAATCGTCAAACACACTATGCCGAGTCTTGATCCGGAAATCGTCGGCGGCGAGCCTTGTAGAACGAGGAATCATCTTTGAAAGCGAGTCACGGGTGACGGATGGAATCGACGGCACCTACTAATTCACGGGTGACGAATGAAATCAATAGAGAAAACGAGTCATCGTTGACGCATGGAATCGTCGGGGGACAATGCGTCACTATTGACTGAAATCGTCGGCTAAAACGAGTCATTGTTGGCCTTGAAATCGCCTTTGAAATATGAGTGGCGGCTCACGTATGGAGTCGACGGCGTCAAAGAGTTCACGAGGGAGGCGTGAAATCGATAGCAAAAATAGATTCATGTTTGACGCATGGAATCGTCAAACACACTATGCCGTCTTGATCCGAAATCGTCGCGTGGCGAGCCCCTTTGTAGAACGAGGAATCATCTTTGAAAGCGAGTCACGGGCGACGGATGGAATCGACGGCACCTACTAATTCACGGGTGACGAATGAAATCAATAGAGAAAACAGAGTCATCGTTGACGCATGGAATCGTCGGGGGACAATGCGTCACTGCGACTGAAATCGTCGGCTAAAAAACGAGTCCTTTGTTGGCCTTGAAATCGCCCTTTGAAATATGAGTGGCGGCTCACGTATGGAGTCGACGGCGTCAAAGAGTTCACGAGGAGGCGTGAAATCGATAGCAAAAATAGATTCATGTTTGACGCATGGAATCGTCAAACACACTATGCCGGTCTTGCGATCCGGAAATCGTCGGCAGCGAGCCTTTGTAGAACGAGGAATCATCTTTGAAAGCGAGTCACGGGCGACGGATGGAATCGGCGGCACCTACTAATTCACGGGTGACGAATGAAATCAATAGAGAAAACGAGTCATCGTTGACGCATGGAATCGTCGGGGGACAACTGCGTCACTGCGACTGAAATCGTCGGCTAAAACGAGTCCTTGTTGGCCTTGAAATCGCCCATTGAAATATGAGTGGCGGCTCACGTATGGAGTCGACGGCGTCAAAGAGTTCACGAGGGAGGCGTGAAATCGATAGCAAAAATAGATTCATGTTTGACGCATGGAATCGTCAAACACACTATGCCGGTGCTGATCCGAGAAATCGTCGGGCGAGAGCCCTTGTAGAACGAGGAATCATCTTTGAAAGCGAGTCACGGGCGACGGATGGAATCGACGGCACCTACTAATTCACGGGTGACGAATGAAATCAATAGAGAAAACGGAGTCATCGTTGACGCATGGAATCGTCGGGGGACAATGCGTCACTCTTGACTGAAATCGTCGGCTAAAACGAGTCCTTGTTGGCCTTGAAATCGCCCTTTGAAATATGAGTGGCGGCTCACGTATGGAGTCGACGGCGTCAAAGAGTTCACGATGGAGGCATGAAATCGATAGCAAAAATAGATTCATGTTTGACGCATGGAATCGTCAAACACACTATGCCGATCTTGATCCGGAAATCGTCGGCGCGAGCCTTTGTAGAACGAGGAATCATCTTTGAAGCGAGTCACGGGCGGCGGATGGAATCGACGGCACCTACTAATTCACGGGTGACGAATGAAATCAATAGAGAAAACAGAGTCATCGTTGACGCATGGAATCGTCGGGGGACACTGCGTCACTCGCGGCACTGAAATCGTCGGCTAAAACGAGTCACTTTGTTGGCCTTGAAATCGCCAACGAAATATGAGTGGCGGCTCACGTATGGAGTCGACGGCGTCAAAGAGTTCACGATGGAGGCGTGAAATCGATAGCAAAAATAGATTCATGTTTGACGCATGGAATCGTCAAACACACTATGCCGATGCTTGATCCGGAAATCGTCGGCGGCGAGCCTTTGTAGAACGAGGAATCATCTTTGAAGCGAGTCACGGGCGACGGATGGAATCGCGGCACCTACTAATTCACGGGTGAGGAATGAAATCAATAGAGAAAACGAGAGTCATCGTTGACGCATGGAATCGTCGGGGGACAATGCGTCACTGCGACTGAAATCGTCGGCTAAAACGAGTCCTTTGTTGGCCTTGAAATCGCCAACTGAAATATGAGTGGCGGCTCACGTATGGAGTCGACGGCGTCAAAGAGTTCACGATGGAGGCATGAAATCGATAGCAAAAATAGATTCATGTTTGACGCATGGAATCGGCAAACACACTATGCCGGTCTTGATCCGGAAATCGTCGGCGGCGAGCCATTGTAGAACGAGGAATCATCTTTGAAAGCGAGTCACGGGCGACGGATGGAATCGACGGCACCTACTAATTCACGGGTGACGAATGAAATCAATAGAGAAAACGAGTCATCGTTGACGCATGGAATCGTCGGGGGACAATGCGTCACTCTTGACTGAAATCGTCGGCTAAAACGAGTCCTTTGTTGGCCTTGAAATCGCCACTTGAAATATGAGTGGCGGCTCACGTATGGAGTCGACGGCGTCAAAGAGTTCACGAGGGAGGCATGAAATCGATAGCAAAAATAGATTCATGTTTGACGCATGGAATCGTCAAACACACTATGCCGAGTCTTGATCCGGAAATCGTCGGCGGCGAGCCCTTTGTAGAACGAGGAATCATCTTTGAAGCGAGTCACGGGCGACGGATGGAATCGACGGCACCTACTAATTCACGGGTGACGAATGAAATCAATAGAGAAAACGAGTCATCGTTGACGCATGGAATCGTCGGTGGACAACTGCGTCACTGCGACGTGAAATCGTCGGCTAAAACGGAGTCGCTTTGTTGGCCTTGAAATCGCCCTTTGAAATATGAGTGGCGGCTCACGTATGGAGTCGACGGCGTCAAAGAGTTCACGATGGAGGCATGAAATCGATAGCAAAAATAGATTCATGTTTGACGCATGGAATCGTCAAACACCCTATGCCGAGTCTTGATCCGAGAAATCGTCGGCGGCGAGCCCTTTGTAGAACGAGGAATCATCTTTGAAAGCGAGTCACGGGTGACGGATGGAATCGACGGCACCTACTAATTCACGGGTGACGAATGAAATCAATAGAGAAAACGGAGTCATCGTTGGCGCATGGAATCGTCGGTGGACACTGCGTCCTCTGCGGCTGAAATCGTCGGCTAAAACGAGTCCTTGTTGGCCTTGAAATCGCCACCGAAATATGAGTGGCGGCTCACGTATGGAGTCGACGGCGTCAAAGAGTTCACGATCGAGGCATGAAATCGATAGCAAAAATAGATTCATGTTTGACGCATGGAATCGCAAACACACTATGCAGGCTGATCCAGAAATCGTCGGCCGAGCCCTTTGTAGAACGAGGAATCATCTTTGAAGCGAGTCACGGGCGACGGATGGAATCGACGGCACCTACTAATTCACGGGTGACGAATGAAATCAATAGAGAAAACGAGTCATCGTTGACGCATGGAATCGTCGGTGGACAACTGCGTCACTCTTGACGACTGAAATCGTCGGCTAAAACGGAGTCCTTTGTTGGCCTTGAAATCGCCTTTGAAATATGAGTGGCGGCTCACGTATGGAGTCGACGGCGTCAAAGAGTTCACGATGGAGGCATGAAATCGATAGCAAAAATAGATTCATGTTTGACGCATGGAATCGCAAACACACTATGCCGAGTCTTGATCCGGAAATCGTCGGCGGCGAGCCCTTTGTAGAACGAGGAATCATCTTTGAAAGCGAGTCACGGGCGACGGATGGAATCGACGGCACCTACTAATTCACGGGTGACGAATGAAATCAATAGAGAAAACAGAGTCATCGTTGACGCATGGAATCGTCGGGGGGACCACTGCGTCACTGCGACGTGAAATCGTCGGCTAAAACAGAGTCATTGTTGGCCTTGAAATCGCCCTTCTGAAATATGAGTGGCGGCTCACGTATGGAGTCGACAGCGTCAAAGAGTTCACGAGGGAGGCATGAAATCGATAGCAAAAATAGATTCATGTTTGACGCATGGAATCGCAAACACACTATGCCGAGTCGATCCGAGAAATCGTCGGCGAGCCAAGCCTTTGTAGAACGAGGAATCATCTTTGAAGCGAGTCACGGGCGGCGGATGGAATCGACGGCACCTACTAATTCACGGGTGACGAATGAAATCAATAGAGAAAACGAGTCATCGTTGACGCATGGAATCGTCGGTGGACAACTGCGTCACTATTGACGACTGAAATCGTCGGCTAAAACGAGTCCTTTGTTGGCCTTGAAATCGCCCTTTGAAATATGAGTGGCGGCTCACGTATGGAGTCGACGGCGTCAAAGAGTTCACGAGGGGGCATGAAATCGATAGCAAAAATAGATTCATGTTTGACGCATGGAATCGTCAAACACACTATGCCGGGCTGATCCGGAAATCGTCGGGCCCGAGCCCTTGTAGAACGAGGAATCATCTTTGAAAGCGAGTCACGGGCGACGGATGGAATCGACGGCGGCACCTACTAATTCACGGGTGACGAATGAAATCAATAGAGAAAACGAGTCATCGTTGACGCATGGAATCGTCGGTGGACAACTGCGTCACTCTTGACACTGAAATCGTCGGCTAAAACGGAGTCCTTTGTTGGCCTTGAAATCGCCCTTTGAAATATGAGTGGCGGCTCACGTATGGAGTCGGCGGCGTCAAAGAGTTCACGAGGGAGGCATGAAATCGATAGCAAAAATAGATTCATGTTTGACGCATGGAATCGTCAAACACACTATGCCCGGTCTTGATCCGAGAAATCGTCGGCGGCGAGCCCTTGTAGAACGAGGAATCATCTTTGAAGCGAGTCACGGGCGACGGATGGAATCGACGGCACCTACTAATTCACGGGTGACGAATGAAATCAATAGAGAAAACGGAGTCATCGTTGACGCATGGAATCGTCGGTGGACAACTGCGTCACTGCGACACTGAAATCGTCGGCTAAAAACGAGTCCTTGTTGGCCTTGAAATCGCCACTGAAATATGAGTGGCGGCTCACGTATGGAGTCGACGGCGTCAAAGAGTTCACGATGGAGGCATGAAATCGATAGCAAAAATAGATTCATGTTTGACGCATGGAATCGCAAACACACTATGCCGATGCTTGATCCGGAAATCGTCGGCGCGAGCCAACGCCTTTGTAGAACGAGGAATCATCTTTGAAGCGAGTCACGGGCGACGGATGGAATCGACGGCACCTACTAATTCACGGGTGACGAATGAAATCAATAGAGAAAACAGAGTCATCGTTGACGCATGGAATCGTCGGGGGACAACTGCGTCACTGCGACGTGAAATCGTCGGCTAAAACGGAGTCCTTTGTTGGCCTTGAAATCGCCACGAAATATGAGTGGCGGCTCACGTATGGAGTCGACGGCGTCAAAGAGTTCACGATGGAGGCATGAAATCGATAGCAAAAATAGATTCATGTTTGACGCATGGAATCGCAAACACACTATGCCGAGTCTTGATCCGAAATCGTCGGGCCCGAGCCCTTTGTAGAACGAGGAATCATCTTTGAAAGCGAGTCACGGGCGACGGATGGAATCGACGGCACCTACTAATTCACGGGTGACGAATGAAATCAATAGAGAAAACGAGTCATCGTTGACGCATGGAATCGTCGGTGGACTGCGTCACTGCCGACTGAAATCGTCGGCTAAAACGAGTCCTTTGTTGGCCTTGAAATCGCCTTTGAAATATGAGTGGCGGCTCACGTATGGAGTCGACGGCGTCAAAGAGTTCACGAGGGAGGCATGAAATCGATAGCAAAAATAGATTCATGTTTGACGCATGGAATCGCAAACACACTATGCAGGTCTTTGATCCGGAAATCGTCGGCGGCGAGCCCTTTGTAGAACGAGGAATCATCTTTGAAAGCGAGTCACGGTGACGGATGGAATCGACGGCACCTACTAATTCACGGGTGACGAATGAAATCAATAGAGAAAACGAGTCATCGTTGACGCATGGAATCGTCGGTGGACAACTGCGTCACTCTTGACACGAAATCGTCGGCTAAAACGGAGTCCTTTGTTGGCCTTGAAATCGCCCCGAAATATGAGTGGCGGCTCACGTATGGAGTCGACGGCGTCAAAGAGTTCACGAGGGAGGCATGAAATCGATAGCAAAAATAGATTCATGTTTGACGCATGGAATCGCAAACACACTATGCCGGTCTTGATCCGAAATCGTCGGCGGCGAGCCCTTTGTAGAACGAGGAATCATCTTTGAAAGCGAGTCACGGGTGACGGATGGAATCGACGGCACCTACTAATTCACGGGTGAGGAATGAAATCAATAGAGAAAACAGAGTCATCGTTGACGCATGGAATCGTCGGTGGACAACTGCGTCACTGCGACTGAAATCGTCGGCTAAAACGAGTCATTGTTGGCCTTGAAATCGCCCCGAAATATGAGTGGCGGCTCACGTATGGAGTCGATAGCGTCAAAGAGTTCACGAGGGAGGCATGAAATCGATAGCAAAAATAGATTCATGTTTGACGCATGGAATCGCAAACACACTATGCCGAGTCGATCCGGAAATCGTCGGTGGCCGAGCCTTTGTAGAACGAGGAATCATCTTTGAAAGCGAGTCACGGGCGACGGATGGAATCGACGGCACCTACTAATTCACGGGTGACGAATGAAATCAATAGAGAAAACCGAGTCATCGTTGACGCATGGAATCGTCGGTGGACAACTGCGTCACTGCGACTGAAATCGTCGGCTAAAACGAGTCACTTTGTTGGCCTTGAAATCGCCCTTTGAAATATGAGTGGCGGCTCACGTATGGAGTCGACGGCGTCAAAGAGTTCACGATGGAGGCATGAAATCGATAGCAAAAATAGATTCATGTTTGACGCATGGAATCGCAAACACACTATGCCGGGCGATCCGAAATCGTCGGCGGCGAGCCCTTTGTAGAACGAGGAATCATCTTTGAAAGCGAGTCACGGGCGACGGATGGAATCGACGGCACCTACTAATTCACGGGTGACGAATGAAATCAATAGAGAAAACGAGTCATCGTTGACGCATGGAATCGTCGGTGGACAACTGCGTCACTGCGACTGAAATCGTCGGCTAAAACGAGTCATTGTTGGCCTTGAAATCGCCCTTTGAAATATGAGTGACGGCTCACGTATGGAGTCGACGGCGTCAAAGAGTTCACGATGGAGGCATGAAATCGATAGCAAAAATAGATTCATGTTTGACGCATGGAATCGCAAACACACTATGCCGGTCTTGATCCGGAAATCGTCGGCGCGAGCCCTTTGTAGAACGAGGAATCATCTTTGAAAGCGAGTCACGGGCGACGGATGGAATCGACGGCACCTACTAATTCACGGGTGAGGAATGAAATCAATAGAGAAAACAGAGTCATCGTTGACGCATGGAATCGTCGGGGGACAACTGCGTCACTGCGACGTGAAATCGTCGGCTAAAACGAGTCATTGTTGGCCTTGAAATCGCCACGAAATATGAGTGGCGGCTCACGTATGGAGTCGATAGTGTCAAAGAGTTCACGAGGGAGGCATGAAATCGATAGCAAAAATAGATTCATGTTTGACGCATGGAATCGCAAACACACTATGCCGGGCGATCCGAAATCGTCGGCGGCGAGCCTTTGTAGAACGAGGAATCATCTTTGAAGCGAGTCACGGGCGACGGATGGAATCGACGGCACCTACTAATTCACGGGTGACGAATGAAATCAATAGAGAAAACGGAGTCATCGTTGACGCATGGAATCGTCGGTGGACCATTGCGTCACTGCTTGACTGAAATCGTCGGCTAAAAACGGAGTCCTTTGTTGGCCTTGAAATCGCCACTTTGAAATATGAGTGGCGGCTCACGTATGGGTCGACGGCGTCAAAGAGTTCACGATGGAGGCATGAAATCGATAGCAAAAATAGATTCATGTTTGACGCATGGAATCGCAAACACACTATGCCGGTCTTGATCCGAAATCGTCGGCGGCGAGCCCTTGTAGAACGAGGAATCATCTTTGAAGCGAGTCACGGGCGACGGATGGAATCGACGGCACCTACTAATTCACGGGTGACGAATGAAATCAATAGAGAAAACAGAGTCATCGTTGACGCATGGAATCGTCGGGTGGACACTGCGTCACTGCGACGTGAAATCGTCGGCTAAAACGAGTCATTGTTGGCCTTGAAATCGCCCACGAAATATGAGTGGCGGCTCACGTATGGAGTCGACAGCGTCAAAGAGTTCACGATGGAGGCATGAAATCGATAGCAAAAATAGATTCATGTTTGACGCATGGAATCGCAAACACACTATGCGAGGCTTGATCCGAAATCGTCGGCGGCCGAGCCTTTGTAGAACGAGGAATCATCTTTGAAGCGAGTCACGGGTGACGGATGGAATCGACGGCACCTACTAATTCACGGGTGACGAATGAAATCAATAGAGAAAACGAGTCATCGTTGACGCATGGAATCGTCGGTGGACACTGCGTCACTGCGACTGAAATCGTCGGCTAAAACGAGTCCTTTGTTGGCCTTGAAATCGCCCTTTGAAATATGAGTGACGGCTCACGTATGGAGTCGACGGCGTCAAAGAGTTCACGAGGGAGGCATGAAATCGATAGCAAAAATAGATTCATGTTTGACGCATGGAATCGCAAACACACTATGCCGATCTTCGATCCGAAATCGTCGGCGAGCGAGCCAGCCCTTTGTAGAACGAGGAATCATCTTTGAAAGCGAGTCACGGGTGACGGATGGAATCGACGGCACCTACTAATTCACGGGTGACGAATGAAATCAATAGAGAAAAAGAGTCATCGTTGACGCATGGAATCGTCGGTGGACAACTGCGTCACTGCGACTGAAATCGTCGGCTAAAACGAGTCATTGTTGGCCTTGAAATCGCCCTTGAAATATGAGTGCGGCTCACGTATGGAGTCGACAGCGTCAAAGAGTTCACGATGGAGGCATGAAATCGATAGCAAAAATAGATTCATGTTTGACGCATGGAATCGCAAACACACTATGCAGTCTTTGATCCGGAAATCGTCGGCGAAAGCGAGCCCTTTGTAGAACGAGGAATCATCTTTGAGCGAGTCACGGGCGACGGATGGAATCGGCGGCACCTACTAATTCACGGGTGAGGAATGAAATCAATAGAGAAAACACGAGTCATCGTTGACGCATGGAATCGTCGGTGGACAACTGCGTCACTCTTGACGACTGAAATCGTCGGCTAAAACGAGTCCTTGTTGGCCTTGAAATCGCCACTTTGAAATATGAGTGGCGGCTCACGTATGGAGTCGACGGCGTCAAAGAGTTCACGAGGGAGGCATGAAATCGATAGCAAAAATAGATTCATGTTTGACGCATGGAATCGCAAACACACTATGCCGGTGCGATCCGGAAATCGTCGGCGGCGAGCCACTGTAGAACGAGGAATCATCTTTGAAGCGAGTCGGGGCGACGGATGGAATCGGCAGCACCTACTAATTCACGGGTGAGGAATGAAATCAATAGAGAAAACAGAGTCATCGTTGACGCATGGAATCGTCGGTGGACAACTGCGTCACTCTTGACTGAAATCGTCGGCTAAAAACGAGTCCTTTGTTGGCCTTGAAATCGCCACTGAAATATGAGTGACGGCTCACGTATGGAGTCGCGGCGTCAAAGAGTTCACGATGGAGGCATGAAATCGATAGCAAAAATAGATTCATGTTTGACGCATGGAATCGCAAACACACTATGCCGGTCTTGATCCGGAAATCGTCGCGAGGCGACGAGCCTTTGTAGAACGAGGAATCATCTTTGAAGCGAGTCACGGTGACGGATGGAATCGACGGCACCTACTAATTCACGGGTGAGGAATGAAATCAATAGAGAAAACAGAGTCATCGTTGACGCATGGAATCGTCGGTGGACAACTGCGTCACTGCGACGTGAAATCGTCGGCTAAAACGAGTCATTGTTGGCCTTGAAATCGCCACGAAATATGAGTGGCGGCTCACGTATGGAGTCGATGGTGTCAAAGAGTTCACGAGGGAGGCATGAAATCGATAGCAAAAATAGATTCATGTTTGACGCATGGAATCGCAAACACACTATGCCGGGCGATCCGAAATCGTCGGCGAGCCTTGTAGAACGAGGAATCATCTTTGAAAGCGAGTCACGGGCGCGGATGGAATCGACGGCACCTACTAATTCACGGGTGACGAATGAAATCAATAGAGAAAATCGAGTCATCGTTGACGCATGGAATCGTCGGTGGGACCTTGCGTCACTCTCGACTGAAATCGTCGGCTAAAACGAGTCCTTTGTTGGCCTTGAAATCGCCCTTGAAATATGAGTGACGGCTCACGTATGGAGTCGACGGCGTCAAAGAGTTCACGATGGAGGCATGAAATCGATAGCAAAAATAGATTCATGTTTGACGCATGGAATCGCAAACACACTATGCCGGCGATCCGAAATCGTCGGCGACGAGCCTTTGTAGAACGAGGAATCATCTTTGAAGCGAGTCCGGGCGGCGGATGGAATCGACGGCACCTACTAATTCACGGGTGAGGAATGAAATCAATAGAGAAAACGAGTCATCGTTGACGCATGGAATCGTCGGTGGACCTTTGCGTCACTCTGCGACGTGAAATCGTCGGCTAAAAACGAGTCCTTTGTTGGCCTTGAAATCGCCCTTGAAATATGAGTGGCGGCTCACGTATGGAGTCGACGGCGTCAAAGAGTTCACGAGGGAGGCATGAAATCGATAGCAAAAATAGATTCATGTTTGACGCATGCAATCGCAAACACACTATGCCGGTCTTTGATCCGGAAATCGTCGGCGGCCGAGCCCTTTGTAGAACGAGGAATCATCTTTGAAAGCGAGTCACGGGCGACGGATGGAATCGACGGCACCTACTAATTCACGGGTGACGAATGAAATCAATAGAGAAAACAGAGTCATCGTTGACGCATGGAATCGTCGGTGGACAACTGCGTCACCTAGCGACGTGAAATCGTCGGCTAAAACGAGTCATTGTTGGCCTTGAAATCGCCACGAAATATGAGTGACGGCTCACGTATGGAGTCGATAGTGTCAAAGAGTTCACGAGGGAGGCATGAAATCGATAGCAAAAATAGATTCCTGTTTGACGCATGGAATCGCAAACACACTATGCCGAGCTGATCCGAAATCGTCGGCGGCGAGCCCTTTGTAGAACGAGGAATCATCTTTGAAAGCGAGTCGGGGCGACGGATGGAATCGACGGCACCTACTAATTCACGGGTGACGAATGAAATCAATAGAGAAAACACGAGTCATCGTTGACGCATGGAATCGTCGGTGGACACTGCGTCACTATTGACGTGAAATCGTCGGCTAAAACGAGTCATTGTTGGCCTTGAAATCGCCCTTTGAAATATGAGTGACGGCTCACGTATGGAGTCGACGGTGTCAAAGAGTTCACGAGGGAGGCATGAAATCGATAGCAAAAATAGATTCATGTTTGACGCATGGAATCGCAAACACACTATGCAGTGCTGATCCGGAAATCGTCGGCGGCGAGCCCTTTGTAGAACGAGGAATCATCTTTGAAGCGAGTCACGGGCGACGGATGGAATCGACGGCACCTACTAATTCACGGGTGACGAATGAAATCAATAGAGAAAACGAGTCATCGTTGACGCATGGAATCGTCGGTGGACACTGCGTCACTAGCTGACTGAAATCGTCGGCTAAAACGAGTCCTTTGTTGGCCTTGAAATCGCCCTTTGAAATATGAGTGGCGGCTCACGTATGGAGTCGACAGCGTCAAAGAGTTCACGATCGAGGCATGAAATCGATAGCAAAAATAGATTCATGTTTGACGCATGCAATCGCAAACACACTATGCGAGTCTTGATCCGGAAATCGTCGTGGCCGAGCCCTTTGTAGAACGAGGAATCATCTTTGAAGCGAGTCACGGGCGACGGATGGAATCGACGGCACCTACTAATTCACGGGTGACGAATGAAATCAATAGAGAAAACGAGTCATCGTTGACGCATGGAATCGTCGGTGGACAACTGCGTCACTCTTGACTGAAATCGTCGGCTAAAACGGAGTCCTTGTTGGCCTTGAAATCGCCACTTTGAAATATGAGTGGCGGCTCACGTATGGAGTCGACAGCGTCAAAGAGTTCACGATCGAGGCATGAAATCGATAGCAAAAATAGATTCATGTTTGACGCATGCAATCGCAAACACACTATGCCAGTCTTGATCCGAAATCGTCGGCGAAAGCGAGCCCTTTGTAGAACGAGGAATCATCTTTGAAAGCGAGTCACGGGCGACGGATGGAATCGACGGCACCTACTAATTCACGGGTGAGGAATAAATCAATAGAGAAAACATAGTCATCGTTGACGCATGGAATCGTCGGGGGACAACTGCGTCACTGCGACGTGAAATCGTCGGCTAAAACGAGTCATTGTTGGCCTTGAAATCGCCACAGAAATATGAGTGACAGCTCACGTATGGAGTCGATAGTGTCAAAGAGTTCACGAGGGAGGCATGAAATCGATAGCAAAAATAGATTCCTGTTTGACGCATGGAATCGCAAACACACTATGCGGGCTGATCCGGAAATCGTCGGCGGCGAGCCCCTTTGTAGAACGAGGAATCATCTTTGAAGCGAGTCACGGTGACGGATGGAATCGACGGCACCTACTAATTCACGGGTGACGAATGAAATCAATAGAGAAAACGAGTCATCGTTGACGCATGGAATCGTCGGTGGACAACTGCGTCACTGCGACTGAAATCGTCGGCTAAAACGGAGTCCTTTGTTGGCCTTGAAATCGCCACTTTGAAATATGAGTGACGGCTCACGTATGGAGTCGACGGCGTCAAAGAGTTCACGATGGAGGCATGAAATCGATAGCAAAAATAGATTCATGTTTGACGCATGCAATCGCAAACACACTATGCCAGGCTGATCCGGAAATCGTCGGCGGCGAGCCCTTTGTAGAACGAGGAATCATCTTTGAAAGCGAGTCACGGGCGACGGATGGAATCGACGGCACCTACTAATTCACGGGTGAGGAATAAAATCAATAGAGAAAACGAGTCATCGTTGACGCATGGAATCGTCGGTGGACACTTTGCGTCACTTGACACTGAAATCGTCGGCTAAAAACGAGTCCTTTGTTGGCCTTGAAATCGCCTTTGAAATATGAGTGACGGCTCACGTATGGAGTCGACGGCGTCAAAGAGTTCACGATGGAGGCATGAAATCGATAGCAAAAATAGATTCATGTTTGACGCATGGAATCGCAAACACACTATGCCGGTCTTTGATCCGAGAAATCGTCGCGCGGCGAGCCCTTTGTAGAACGAGGAATCATCTTTGAAGCGAGTCACGGGCGACGGATGGAATCGACGGCACCTACTAATTCACGGGTGAGGAATGAAATCAATAGAGAAAACACGAGTCATCGTTGACGCATGGAATCGTCGGGGGACAACTGCGTCACTGCGACGTGAAATCGTCGGCTAAAACGAGTCATTGTTGGCCTTGAAATCGCCACGAAATATGAGTGACGGCTCACGTATGGAGTCGATAGTGTCAAAGAGTTCACGAGGGAGGCATGAAATCGATAGCAAAAATAGATTCATGTTTGACGCATGGAATCGCAAACACACTATGCCGGGCGATCCGGAAATCGTCGGCGAACGGCGAGCCCTTTGTAGAACGAGGAATCATCTTTGAAGCGAGTCACGGGCGACGGATGGAATCGACGGCACCTACTAATTCACGGGTGACGAATGAAATCAATAGAGAAAACGGAGTCATCGTTGACGCATGGAATCGTCGGTGGACCTTTGCGGCGTCACTATTGACTGAAATCGTCGGCTAAAACGAGTCCTTTGTTGGCCTTGAAATCGCCCTTTGAAATATGAGTGACGGCTCACGTATGGAGTCGACGGTGTCAAAGAGTTCACGAGGGAGGCATGAAATCGATAGCAAAAATAGATTCATGTTTGACGCATGGAATCGCAAACACACTATGCCGGTCGATCCGAAATCGTCGGCGGCGAGCCAGCCCTTTGTAGAACGAGGAATCATCTTTGAAAGCGAGTCGGGGGCGACGGATGGAATCGACGGCACCTACTAATTCACGGGTGACGAATGAAATCAATAGAGAAAACGAGTCATCGTTGACGCATGGAATCGTCGGTGGACAACTGCGTCACTGCGACGTGAAATCGTCGGCTAAAACGAGTCCATTGTTGGCCTTGAAATCGCCACTGAAATATGAGTGACGGCTCACGTATGGAGTCGACGGCGTCAAAGAGTTCACGATGGAGGCATGAAATCGATAGCAAAAATAGATTCATGTTTGACGCATGGAATCGCAAACACACTATGCCGGTCTTGATCCGGAAATCGTCGGCGCGAAAAGCGAGCCCTTTGTAGAACGAGGAATCATCTTTGAAGCGAGTCACGGGCGACGGATGGAATCGACGGCACCTACTAATTCACGGGTGACGAATGAAATCAATAGAGAAAACGAGTCATCGTTGACGCATGGAATCGTCGGTGGACAACTGCGTCACTGCGACTGAAATCGTCGGCTAAAACGAGTCCATTGTTGGCCTTGAAATCGCCACTGAAATATGAGTGACGGCTCACGTATGGAGTCGACGGCGTCAAAGAGTTCACGATGGAGGCATGAAATCGATAGCAAAAATAGATTCATGTTTGACGCATGGAATCGCAAACACACTATGCCGGGCTGATCCGGAAATCGTCGGCGAAAGCGAGCCCTTTGTAGAACGAGGAATCATCTTTGAAGCGAGTCACGGGCGACGGATGGAATCGACGGCACCTACTAATTCACGGGTGAGGAATGAAATCAATAGAGAAAACGAGTCATCGTTGACGCATGGAATCGTCGGTGGACAACTGCGTCACTGCGACTGAAATCGTCGGCTAAAACGAGTCCTTTGTTGGCCTTGAAATCGCCTTTGAAATATGAGTGACGGCTCACGTATGGAGTCGACGGCGTCAAAGAGTTCACGATGGAGGCATGAAATCGATAGCAAAAATAGATTCATGTTTGACGCATGCAATCGCAAACACACTATGCCGGTCTTGATCCGAGAAATCGTCGGCGGCTGAGCCCTTTGTAGAACGAGGAATCATCTTTGAAAGCGAGTCACGGGCGACGGATGGAATCGACGGCACCTACTAATTCACGGGTGAGGAATGAAATCAATAGAGAAAACAGAGTCATCGTTGACGCATGGAATCGTCGGTGGACAACTGCGTCACTGCTGACGTGAAATCGTCGGCTAAAACGAGTCATTGTTGGCCTTGAAATCGCCACGAAATATGAGTGACGGCTCACGTATGGAGTCGACAGTGTCAAAGAGTTCACGAGGAGGCATGAAATCGATAGCAAAAATAGATTCATGTTTGACGCATGGAATCGCAAACACACTATGCCGGGCGATCCGGAAATCGTCGGCAAAAAGCGAGCCCTTTGTAGAACGAGGAATCATCTTTGAAGCGAGTCGGGGGCGACGGATGGAATCGACGGCACCTACTAATTCACGGGTGACGAATGAAATCAATAGAGAAAACGAGTCATCGTTGACGCATGGAATCGTCGGTGGACAACTGCGTCACTGCGACTGAAATCGTCGGCTAAAACGAGAGTCCTTTGTTGGCCTTGAAATCGCCCTTTGAAATATGAGTGACGGCTCACGTATGGAGTCGACGGCGTCAAAGAGTTCACGATGGAGGCATGAAATCGATAGCAAAAATAGATTCATGTTTGACGCATGGAATCGCAAACACACTATGCCGATCTTGATCCGAGAAATCGTCGGCGAAAAGCGAGCCCTTTGTAGAACGAGGAATCATCTTTGAAGCGAGTCACGGGCGACGGATGGAATCGACGGCACCTACTAATTCACGGGTGAGGAATGAAATCAATAGAGAAAACGAGTCATCGTTGACGCATGGAATCGTCGGTGGACACTGCGTCACTCTTGACTGAAATCGTCGGCTAAAACGAGTCCCTTGTTGGCCTTGAAATCGCCACTGAAATATGAGTGACGGCTCACGTATGGAGTCGACGGCGTCAAAGAGTTCACGATGGAGGCATGAAATCGATAGCAAAAATAGATTCATGTTTGACGCATGGAATCGCAAACACACTATGCCGGTCTGATCCGGAAATCGTCGGCGAAAAGCGAGCCCTTTGTAGAACGAGGAATCATCTTTGAAGCGAGTCACGGGCGCGGATGGAATCGACGGCACCTACTAATTCACGGGTGAGGAATGAAATCAATAGAGAAAACAGAGTCATCGTTGACGCATGGAATCGTCGGTGGACAACTGCGTCACTGCGACGTGAAATCGTCGGCTAAAACGAGTCATTGTTGGCCTTGAAATCGCCACTGAAATATGAGTGACGGCTCACGTATGGAGTCGACGGTGTCAAAGAGTTCACGAGGGAGGCATGAAATCGATAGCAAAAATAGATTCATGTTTGACGCATGGAATCGCAAACACACTATGCCGGGCGATCCGGAAATCGTCGGCGAACGCGAGCCCCTTTGTAGAACGAGGAATCATCTTTGAAGCGAGTCACGGTGACGGATGGAATCGACGGCACCTACTAATTCACGGGTGACGAATGAAATCAATAGAGAAAACGAGTCATCGTTGACGCATGGAATCGTCGGTGGACAACTGCGTCACTTTGACTTGAAATCGTCGGCTAAAAACGAGTCCTTTGTTGGCCTTGAAATCGCCCTTTGAAATATGAGTGACGGCTCACGTATGGAGTCGACGGTGTCAAAGAGTTCACGATGGAGGCATGAAATCGATAGCAAAAATAGATTCATGTTTGACGCATGGAATCGCAAACACACTATGCCGGTGCGATCCGGAAATCGTCGGTGGCGAGCCCTTTGTAGAACGAGGAATCATCTTTGAAAGCGGAGTCACGGGCGACGGATGGAATCGACGGCACCTACTAATTCACGGGTGACGAATGAAATCAATAGAGAAAACGAGTCATCGTTGACGCATGGAATCGTCGGTGGACAACTGCGTCACTACTTGACTGAAATCGTCGGCTAAAACGAGTCATTGTTGGCCTTGAAATCGCCACTTGAAATATGAGTGACGGCTCACGTATGGAGTCGACGGCGTCAAAGAGTTCACGATGGAGGCATGAAATCGATAGCAAAAATAGATTCATGTTTGACGCATGGAATCGCAAACACACTATGCCGGTGCTTGATCCGGAAATCGTCGGCGAAAGCGAGCCCTTGTAGAACGAGGAATCATCTTTGAAGCGAGTCACGGGCGACGGATGGAATCGACGGCACCTACTAATTCACGGGTGAGGAATGAAATCAATAGAGAAAACAGAGTCATCGTTGACGCATGGAATCGTCGGGGGACAACTGCGTCACTCTTGACGTGAAATCGTCGGCTAAAACGGAGTCATTGTTGGCCTTGAAATCGCCACTGAAATATGAGTGACGGCTCACGTATGGAGTCGATGGTGTCAAAGAGTTCACGAGGGAGGCATGAAATCGATAGCAAAAATAGATTCATGTTTGACGCATGGAATCGCAAACACACTATGCCGGGCGATCCGGAAATCGTCGGCGCGAGCCCATTGTAGAACGAGGAATCATCTTTGAAGCTGAGTCACGGGCGACGGATGGAATCGACGGCACCTACTAATTCACGGGTGACGAATGAAATCAATAGAGAAAACGAGTCATCGTTGACGCATGGAATCGTCGGTGGACAACTGCGTCACTATTGACTGAAATCGTCGGCTAAAACGGAGTCCTTGTTGGCCTTGAAATCGCCACTTTGAAATATGAGTGGCGGCTCACGTATGGAGTCGACGGTGTCAAAGAGTTCACGAGGAGGCATGAAATCGATAGCAAAAATAGATTCATGTTTGACGCATGGAATCGCAAACACACTATGCGAGTCGATCCGAAATCGTCGGCGAAAGCGAGCCCTTTGTAGAACGAGGAATCATCTTTGAAAGCGAGTCACGGGCGACGGATGGAATCGACGGCACCTACTAATTCACGGGTGACGAATGAAATCAATAGAGAAAACGAGTCATCGTTGACGCATGGAATCGTCGGTGGACACTTGCGTCACTGCGACGTGAAATCGTCGGCTAAAACGAGTCCTTTGTTGGCCTTGAAATCGCCACTGAAATATGAGTGACGGCTCACGTATGGAGTCGACGGCGTCAAAGAGTTCACGAGGGAGGCATGAAATCGATAGCAAAAATAGATTCATGTTTGACGCATGGAATCGCAAACACACTATGCCGGTCTTTGATCCGGAAATCGTCGGCGGCGAGAGCCCTTTGTAGAACGAGGAATCATCTTTGAAAGCGAGTCACGGGCGACGGATGGAATCGACGGCACCTACTAATTCACGGGTGAGGAATGAAATCAATAGAGAAAACAGAGTCATCGTTGACGCATGGAATCGTCGGGGGACAACTGCGTCACTGCGACGTGAAATCGTCGGCTAAAACGAGTCATTGTTGGCCTTGAAATCGCCACTGAAATATGAGTGACAGCTCACGTATGGAGTCGACAGTGTCAAAGAGTTCACGAGGGAGGCATGAAATCGATAGCAAAAATAGATTCATGTTTGACGCATGGAATCGCAAACACACTATGCCGGTCTTGATCCGAAATCGTCGGCGGCGAGCCACTTGTAGAACGAGGAATCATCTTTGAAAGCGAGTCACGGGCGACGGATGGAATCGACGGCACCTACTAATTCACGGGTGACGAATGAAATCAATAGAGAAAACGGAGTCATCGTTGACGCATGGAATCGTCGGTGGACACTGCGTCACTCTTGACTGAAATCGTCGGCTAAAACGAGTCCTTTGTTGGCCTTGAAATCGCCCGCGAAATATGAGTGGCGGCTCACGTATGGAGTCGACGGCGTCAAAGAGTTCACGAGGGAGGCATGAAATCGATAGCAAAAATAGATTCATGTTTGACGCATGGAATCGCAAACACACTATGCGAGTCTTGATCCGAAATCGTCGGCGAAAAGCGAGCCCTTTGTAGAACGAGGAATCATCTTTGAAGCGAGTCACGGGCGACGGATGGAATCGACGGCACCTACTAATTCACGGGTGACGAATGAAATCAATAGAGAAAACGAGTCATCGTTGACGCATGGAATCGTCGGTGGACAACTGCGTCACTCTTGACGTGAAATCGTCGGCTAAAACGAGTCCTTTGTTGGCCTTGAAATCGCCACTGAAATATGAGTGACGGCTCACGTATGGAGTCGGCGGCGTCAAAGAGTTCACGATGGAGGCATGAAATCGATAGCAAAAATAGATTCATGTTTGACGCATGGAATCGCAAACACACTATGCCGGGCGATCCGGAAATCGTCGGCGGCGAGCCCCTTTGTAGAACGAGGAATCATCTTTGAAGCGAGTCACGGGCGACGGATGGAATCGACGGCACCTACTAATTCACGGGTGACGAATGAAATCAATAGAGAAAACAGAGTCATCGTTGACGCATGGAATCGTCGGTGGACCTTTGCGTCACTGCGACGTGAAATCGTCGGCTAAAACGGAGTCCTTTGTTGGCCTTGAAATCGCCCTTTGAAATATGAGTGACGGCTCACGTATGGAGTCGACGGCGTCAAAGAGTTCACGATGGAGGCATGAAATCGATAGCAAAAATAGATTCATGTTTGACGCATGGAATCGCAAACACACTATGCCGGGCGATCCGAAATCGTCGGCGGCGAGCCCTTTGTAGAACGAGGAATCATCTTTGAAGCGAGTCACGGCGACGGATGGAATCGACGGCACCTACTAATTCACGGGTGACGAATGAAATCAATAGAGAAAACGAGTCATCGTTGACGCATGGAATCGTCGGTGGACAACTGCGTCACTGCGGCGTGAAATCGTCGGCTAAAACGAGTCCTTGTTGGCCTTGAAATCGCCCTTTGAAATATGAGTGACGGCTCACGTATGGAGTCGACGGCGTCAAAGAGTTCACGATCGAGGCATGAAATCGATAGCAAAAATAGATTCATGTTTGACGCATGGAATCGCAAACACACTATGCCGGTCTTTGATCCGAGAAATCGTCGTGAGGCCGAGCCCTTTGTAGAACGAGGAATCATCTTTGAAGCGAGTCACGGGCGACGGATGGAATCGACGGCACCTACTAATTCACGGGTGAGGAATGAAATCAATAGAGAAAACATAGTCATCGTTGACGCATGGAATCGTCGGGGGACAACTGCGTCACTGCGACGTGAAATCGTCGGCTAAAAACGAGTCATTGTTGGCCTTGAAATCGCCACGAAATATGAGTGACGGCTCACGTATGGAGTCGATAGTGTCAAAGAGTTCACGAGGGAGGCATGAAATCGATAGCAAAAATAGATTCATGTTTGACGCATGGAATCGCAAACACACTATGCCGGGCGATCCGAAATCGTCGGTGGCCGAGCCCTTGTAGAACGAGGAATCATCTTTGAAGCGAGTCACGGGCGACGGATGGAATCGACGGCACCTACTAATTCACGGGTGACGAATGAAATCAATAGAGAAAACGAGTCATCGTTGACGCATGGAATCGTCGGTGGACTTGCGTCACTATTGACTGAAATTGTCGGCTAAAACGGAGTCCTTTGTTGGCCTTGAAATCGCCAGCGAAATATGAGTGGCGGCTCACGTATGGAGTCGACGGTGTCAAAGAGTTCACGAGGGGAGGCATGAAATCGATAGCAAAAATAGATTCATGTTTGACGCATGGAATCGCAAACACACTATGCGGGCTGATCCAGAAATCGTCGGCGGCGAGCCTTTGTAGAACGAGGAATCATCTTTGAAAGCGAGTCACGGGCGACGGATGGAATCGACGGCACCTACTAATTCACGGGTGACGAATGAAATCAATAGAGAAAACGAGTCATCGTTGACGCATGGAATCGTCGGTGGACACTGCGTCACTGCGACGTGAAATCGTCGGCTAAAACGAGTCATTGTTGGCCTTGAAATCGCCACTGAAATATGAGTGACAGCTCACGTATGGAGTCGACAGCGTCAAAGAGTTCACGATCGAGGCATGAAATCGATAGCAAAAATAGATTCATGTTAGACGCATGCAATCGCAAACACACTATGCCGGTCTTGATCCAGAAATCGTCGGCGAAAGCGAGCCTTTGTAGAACGAGGAATCATCTTTGAAGCGAGTCACGGGCGACGGATGGAATCGACGGCACCTACTAATTCACGGGTGAGGAATGAAATCAATAGAGAAAACAGAGTCATCGTTGACGCATGGAATCGTCGGTGGACCATTGCGTCACTATTGACGTGAAATCGTCGGCTAAAACGAGTCATTGTTGGCCTTGAAATCGCCACTGAAATATGAGTGGCGGCTCACGTATGGAGTCGATAGTGTCAAAGAGTTCACGAGGGAGGCATGAAATCGATAGCAAAAATAGATTCATGTTTGACGCATGGAATCGCAAACACACTATGCCGATCGATCCGAAATCGTCGGTGGCGAGCCTTGTAGAACGAGGAATCATCTTTGAAAGCGAGTCACGGGGGCGACGGATGGAATCGACGGCACCTACTAATTCACGGGTGACGAATGAAATCAATAGAGAAAACAGAGTCATCGTTGACGCATGGAATCGTCGGTGGACCTTTGCGTCACTCTTGACTGAAATCGTCGGCTAAAACGAGTCCATTGTTGGCCTTGAAATCGCCACTGAAATATGAGTGGCGGCTCACGTATGGAGTCGACGGCGTCAAAGAGTTCACGATCGAGGCATGAAATCGATAGCAAAAATAGATTCATGTTTGACGCATGGAATCGCAAACACACTATGCCGGTCTGATCCGGAAATCGTCGGCTGGCGAGCCCTTGTAGAACGAGGAATCATCTTTGAAGCGAGTCACGGGCGACGGATGGAATCGACGGCACCTACTAATTCACGGGTGACGAATGAAATCAATAGAGAAAACGAGTCATCGTTGACGCATGGAATCGTCGGTGGACAACTGCGTCACTGCTTGACGTGAAATCGTCGGCTAAAACAGAGTCCTTTGTTGGCCTTGAAATCGCCCTTGAAATATGAGTGGCGGCTCACGTATGGAGTCGACAGCGTCAAAGAGTTCACGAGGGAGGCATGAAATCGATAGCAAAAATAGATTCATGTTTGACGCATGGAATCGCAAACACACTATGCCGGTCTTGATCCGAAATCGTCGGCGGCGAGCCTTGTAGAACGAGGAATCATCTTTGAAGCGAGTCACGGGCGACGGATGGAATCGACGGCACCTACTAATTCACGGGTGACGAATGAAATCAATAGAGAAAACGAGTCATCGTTGACGCATGGAATCGTCGGTGGACATTGCGTCACTCTGACGACTGAAATCGTCGGCTAAAACGAGTCCCTTGTTGGCCTTGAAATCGCCCTTTGAAATATGAGTGGCGGCTCACGTATGGAGTCGACGGCGTCAAAGAGTTCACGAGGGAGGCATGAAATCGATAGCAAAAATAGATTCATGTTTGACGCATGGAATCGCAAACACACTATGCCGGGCGATCCGAAATCGTCGTGGCCCGAGCCTTTGTAGAACGAGGAATCATCTTTGAAGCGGAGTCACGGGCGACGGATGGAATCGACGGCACCTACTAATTCACGGGTGACGAATGAAATCAATAGAGAAAACGAGTCATCGTTGACGCATGGAATCGTCGGTGGACCTTTGCGTCACTGCGACGTGAAATCGTCGGCTAAAACGAGTCCTTTGTTGGCCTTGAAATCGCCACTTGAAATATGAGTGGCGGCTCACGTATGGAGTCGGACGGCGTCAAAGAGTTCACGATGGAGGCATGAAATCGATAGCAAAAATAGATTCATGTTTGACGCATGGAATCGCAAACACACTATGCCGGTCTTGATCCGGAAATCGTCGGGCGAGCCCTTTGTAGAACGAGGAATCATCTTTGGCGAGTCACGGCGACGGATGGAATCGGCGGCACCTACTAATTCACGGGTGACGAATGAAATCAATAGAGAAAACATAGTCATCGTTGACGCATGGAATCGTCGGGGGACAACTGCGTCACTGCGACGTGAAATCGTCGGCTAAAACGAGTCATTGTTGGCCTTGAAATCGCCACGAAATATGAGTGGCGGCTCACGTATGGAGTCGATAGTGTCAAAGAGTTCACGAGGGGAGGCATGAAATCGATAGCAAAAATAGATTCATGTTTGACGCATGGAATCGCAAACACACTATGCCGGGCTGATCCGGAAATCGTCGGCAAAAGCGAGCCCTTTGTAGAACGAGGAATCATCTTTGAAGCGAGTCACGGGCGACGGATGGAATCGACGGCACCTACTAATTCACGGGTGACGAATGAAATCAATAGAGAAAACGAGTCATCGTTGACGCATGGAATCGTCGGTGGACAACTGCGTCACTATTGACACTGAAATCGTCGGCTAAAAACGAGTCCTTTGTTGGCCTTGAAATCGCCACCGAAATATGAGTGGCGGCTCACGTATGGAGTCGACGGCGTCAAAGAGTTCACGAGGGAGGCATGAAATCGATAGCAAAAATAGATTCATGTTTGACGCATGGAATCGTCAAACACACTATGCCAGTCTTGATCCGGAAATCGTCGGCGAAAGCGAGCCACTTGTAGAACGAGGAATCATCTTTGAAAGCGAGTCACGGGTGACGGATGGAATCGACGGCACCTACTAATTCACGGGTGACGAATGAAATCAATAGAGAAAACGAGTCATCGTTGACGCATGGAATCGTCGGTGGACAACTGCGTCACTGCGACCGAAATCGTCGGCTAAAACGAGTCGCTTTGTTGGCCTTGAAATCGCCAGCGAAATATGAGTGGCGGCTCACGTATGGAGTCGGCGGCGTCAAAGAGTTCACGATGGAGGCATGAAATCGATAGCAAAAATAGATTCATGTTTGACGCATGGAATCGCAAACACACTATGCCGGTCTTGATCCGGAAATCGTCGTGGCGAGCCCTTTGTAGAACGAGGAATCATCTTTGAAGCGAGTCACGGGCGGCGGATGGAATCGACGGCACCTACTAATTCACGGGTGACGAATGAAATCAATAGAGAAAACGGAGTCATCGTTGACGCATGGAATCGTCGGTGGACAACTGCGTCCTCTGCGACTGAAATCGTCGGCTAAAACGAGTCCTTTGTTGGCCTTGAAATCGCCCTTTGAAATATGAGTGGCGGCTCACGTATGGAGTCGGCGGCGTCAAAGAGTTCACGATGGAGGCATGAAATCGATAGCAAAAATAGATTCATGTTTGACGCATGGAATCGCAAACACACTATGCGAGCTGATCCGAAATCGTCGGCGAAAGCGAGCCACTGTAGAACGAGGAATCATCTTTGAAAGCGAGTCACGGGCGACGGATGGAATCGACGGCACCTACTAATTCACGGGTGACGAATGAAATCAATAGAGAAAACGAGTCATCGTTGACGCATGGAATCGTCGGTGGACTTTGCGTCACTCTTGACGTGAAATCGTCGGCTAAAACGGAGTCCTTTGTTGGCCTTGAAATCGCCACTTTGAAATATGAGTGGCGGCTCACGTATGGAGTCGACGGCGCGTCAAAGAGTTCACGAGGGAGGCGTGAAATCGATAGCAAAAATAGATTCATGTTTGACGCATGGAATCGCAAACACACTATGCCGAGTCTTGATCCGAAATCGTCGGTGGCGAGGCCCTTTGTAGAACGAGGAATCATCTTTGAGCGAGTCACGGGCGCGGATGGAATCGGCGGCACCTACTAATTCACGGGTGACGAATGAAATCAATAGAGAAAACAGAGTCATCGTTGACGCATGGAATCGTCGGGGGACACTGCGTCACTGCGACGTGAAATCGTCGGCTAAAACGGAGTCATTGTTGGCCTTGAAATCGCCACGAAATATGAGTGGCGGCTCACGTATGGAGTCGATAGTGTCAAAGAGTTCACGAGGGAGGCATGAAATCGATAGCAAAAATAGATTCATGTTTGACGCATGGAATCGCAAACACACTATGCCGAGTCTTGATCCGGAAATCGTCGGCGGCGAGCCCTTTGTAGAACGAGGAATCATCTTTGAAAGCGAGTCACGGGCGACGGATGGAATCGACGGCACCTACTAATTCACGGGTGACGAATGAAATCAATAGAGAAAACGAGTCATCGTTGACGCATGGAATCGTCGGTGGACAATGCGTCACTATTGACTGAAATCGTCGGCTAAAAAACGGAGTCCTTGTTGGCCTTGAAATCGCCAACTGAAATATGAGTGGCGGCTCACGTATGGAGTCGACGGTGTCAAAGAGTTCACGAGGGGGGCATGAAATCGATAGCAAAAATAGATTCATGTTTGACGCATGGAATCGCAAACACACTATGCCGGGCTGATCCGGAAATCGTCGGCGAAAAGCGAGCCCTTGTAGAACGAGGAATCATCTTTGAAGCGAGTCGGGGCGACGGATGGAATCGACGGCACCTACTAATTCACGGGTGACGAATGAAATCAATAGAGAAAACGGAGTCATCGTTGACGCATGGAATCGTCGGTGGACAACTGCGTCACTGCTTGGCTGAAATCGTCGGCTAAAACGAGTCCTTTGTTGGCCTTGAAATCGCCCTTTGAAATATGAGTGGCGGCTCACGTATGGAGTCGACGGCGTCAAAGAGTTCACGAGGGAGGCGTGAAATCGATAGCAAAAATAGATTCATGTTTGACGCATGGAATCGTCAAACACACTATGCCGGTCTTTGATCCGGAAATCGTCGGCGAAAAGCGAGCCACTTGTAGAACGAGGAATCATCTTTGAAGCGGAGTCACGGGCGACGGATGGAATCGACGGCACCTACTAATTCACGGGTGACGAATGAAATCAATAGAGAAAACGAGAGTCATCGTTGACGCATGGAATCGTCGGGTGGACAACTGCGTCACTCTTGACTGAAATCGTCGGCTAAAACGAGTCCTTTGTTGGCCTTGAAATCGCCCTTTGAAATATGAGTGGCGGCTCACGTATGGAGTCGACGGCGTCAAAGAGTTCACGAGGGAGGCGTGAAATCGATAGCAAAAATAGATTCATGTTTGACGCATGGAATCGTCAAACACACTATGCCGAGTGCTTGATCCGAAATCGTCGGTGGCGAGCCCTTTGTAGAACGAGGAATCATCTTTGAAGCGAGTCACGGGTGACGGATGGAATCGACGGCACCTACTAATTCACGGGTGACGAATGAAATCAATAGAGAAAACGGAGTCATCGTTGACGCATGGAATCGTCGGGGGACAACTGCGTCACTGCGACGTGAAATCGTCGGCTAAAAACGAGTCATTGTTGGCCTTGAAATCGCCACTGAAATATGAGTGGCGGCTCACGTATGGAGTCGACGGCGTCAAAGAGTTCACGAGGGAGGCGTGAAATCGATAGCAAAAATAGATTCATGTTTGACGCATGGAATCGCAAACACACTATGCCCGGTCTTGATCCGGAAATCGTCGGCGAAATGGCGAGCCCTTTGTAGAACGAGGAATCATCTTTGAAAGCGGAGTCACGGGTGACGGATGGAATCGACGGCACCTACTAATTCACGGGTGACGAATGAAATCAATAGAGAAAACGAGTCATCGTTGACGCATGGAATCGTCGGGGGACAACTGCGTCACTGCGACTGAAATCGTCGGCTAAAACGGAGTCACTTGTTGGCCTTGAAATCGCCCTTTGAAATATGAGTGGCGGCTCACGTATGGAGTCGACGGCGTCAAAGAGTTCACGAGGGAGGCGTGAAATCGATAGCAAAAATAGATTCATGTTTGACGCATGGAATCGTCAAACACACTATGCCGGTCTTGATCCGGAAATCGTCGGCGGCGAGCCCTTGTAGAACGAGGAATCATCTTTGAAGCGAGTCACGGGCGACGGATGGAATCGACGGCACCTACTAATTCACGGGTGACGAATGAAATCAATAGAGAAAACGAGTCATCGTTGACGCATGGAATCGTCGGGGGACAACTGCGTCACTCTTGACACGAAATCGTCGGCTAAAACGGAGTCCTTGTTGGCCTTGAAATCGCCCTTTGCGAAATATGAGTGGCGGCTCACGTATGGAGTCGACGGCGTCAAAGAGTTCACGAGGGAGGCGTGAAATCGATAGCAAAAATAGATTCATGTTTGACGCATGGAATCGTCAAACACACTATGCCGGTCTTGATCCGGAAATCGTCGGCGAGCCCTTTGTAGAACGAGGAATCATCTTTGAAGCGAGTCACGGGCGCGGATGGAATCGACGGCACCTACTAATTCACGGGTGACGAATGAAATCAATAGAGAAAACGGAGTCATCGTTGACGCATGGAATCGTCGGGGGACAACTGCGTCACTCTGCGACTGAAATCGTCGGCTAAAACGAGTCATTGTTGGCCTTGAAATCGCCACTGAAATATGAGTGGCGGCTCACGTATGGAGTCGACGGCGTCAAAGAGTTCACGAGGGAGGCGTGAAATCGATAGCAAAAATAGATTCATGTTTGACGCATGGAATCGTCAAACACACTATGCCGGTCTTGATCCGAAATCGTCGGCGAAAAGTGAGCCTTTGTAGAACGAGGAATCATCTTTGAAAGCGAGTCACGGGCGACGGATGGAATCGACGGCACCTACTAATTCACGGGTGACGAATGAAATCAATAGAGAAAACGGAGTCATCGTTGACGCATGGAATCGTCGGGGGACAACTGCGTCACTGCGACTGAAATCGTCGGCTAAAACGGAGTCACTGTTGGCCTTGAAATCGCCCTTTGAAATATGAGTGGCGGCTCACGTATGGAGTCGACGGCGTCAAAGAGTTCACGAGGGAGGCGTGAAATCGATAGCAAAAATAGATTCATGTTTGACGCATGGAATCGTCAAACACACTATGCAGTCTTGATCCGAGAAATCGTCGGCGAAAGCGAGCCCCTTTGTAGAACGAGGAATCATCTTTGAAGCGAGTCACGGGCGACGGATGGAATCGACGGCACCTACTAATTCACGGGTGACGAATGAAATCAATAGAGAAAACGAGTCATCGTTGACGCATGGAATCGTCGGGGGGACAACTGCGTCCTCTGCGACTGAAATCGTCGGCTAAAACGGAGTCCTCTGTTGGCCTTGAAATCGCCACTTTGAAATATGAGTGGCGGCTCACGTATGGAGTCGACGGCGTCAAAGAGTTCACGAGGGAGGCGTGAAATCGATAGCAAAAATAGATTCATGTTTGACGCATGGAATCGTCAAACACACTATGCCGGTCTTGATCCGAAATCGTCGGCGATGGCCGAGCCCTTTGTAGAACGAGGAATCATCTTTGAAGCGAGTCACGGGCGACGGATGGAATCGACGGCACCTACTAATTCACGGGTGACGAATGAAATCAATAGAGAAAACGAGTCATCGTTGACGCATGGAATCGTCGGGGGACAACTGCGTCACTGACGACTGAAATCGTCGGCTAAAACGAGTCATTGTTGGCCTTGAAATCGCCACTTTGAAATATGAGTGGCGGCTCACGTATGGAGTCGGACGGCGTCAAAGAGTACACGAGGGAGGCGTGAAATCGATAGCAAAAATAGATTCATGTTTGACGCATGGAATCGTCAAACACACTATGCCGGTCTGATCCGGAAATCGTCGGCGAGCGAGCCCACTTGTAGAACGAGGAATCATCTTTGAAGCGAGTCACGGGCGACGGATGGAATCGGCGGCACCTACTAATTCACGGGTGACGAATGAAATCAATAGAGAAAACGAGTCATCGTTGACGCATGGAATCGTCGGGGGACCTTTGCGTCACTGCCGACTGAAATCGTCGGCTAAAACGAGTCCTTTGTTGGCCTTGAAATCGCCTGCGAAATATGAGTGGCGGCTCACGTATGGAGTCGACGGCGTCAAAGAGTTCACGAGGGAGGCGTGAAATCGATAGCAAAAATAGATTCATGTTTGACGCATGGAATCGTCAAACACACTATGCCGATCTTGATCCGAGAAATCGTCGGCGAGCGAAGCCCTTGTAGAACGAGGAATCATCTTTGAGCGAGTCACGGTGACGGATGGAATCGACGGCACCTACTAATTCACGGGTGACGAATGAAATCAATAGAGAAAACGAGTCATCGTTGACGCATGGAATCGTCGGGGGACAATGCGTCCTCTGCGACTGAAATCGTCGGCTAAAACGAGTCCATTGTTGGCCTTGAAATCGCCCTTTGAAATATGAGTGGCGGCTCACGTATGGAGTCGACGGCGTCAAAGAGTTCACGAGGAGGCGTGAAATCGATAGCAAAAATAGATTCATGTTTGACGCATGGAATCGTCAAACACACTATGCCGGTCTTTGATCCGGAAATCGTCGGCGAAAAGCGAGCCCTTTGTAGAACGAGGAATCATCTTTGAAGCGAGTCACGGGCTGACGGATGGAATCGACGGCACCTACTAATTCACGGGTGACGAATGAAATCAATAGAGAAAACGAGTCATCGTTGACGCATGGAATCGTCGGGGGACAATGCGTCACTGCGACTGAAATCGTCGGCTAAAACGAGTCCTTGTTGGCCTTGAAATCGCCACTGAAATATGAGTGGCGGCTCACGTATGGAGTCGACGGCGTCAAAGAGTTCACGAGGGAGGCGTGAAATCGATAGCAAAAATAGATTCATGTTTGACGCATGGAATCGTCAAACACACTATGCCGGTCTTGATCCGAGAAATCGTCGGCGAACGCGAGCCTTTGTAGAACGAGGAATCATCTTTGAAAGCGAGTCACGGGTGACGGATGGAATCGGCGGCACCTACTAATTCACGGGTGACGAATGAAATCAATAGAGAAAACGAGTCATCGTTGACGCATGGAATCGTCGGGGGACAATGCGTCACTGCGACTGAAATCGTCGGCTAAAACGGAGTCCTTTGTTGGCCTTGAAATCGCCCTTTGAAATATGAGTGGCGGCTCACGTATGGAGTCGACGGCGTCAAAGAGTTCACGAGGGAGGCGTGAAATCGATAGCAAAAATAGATTCATGTTTGACGCATGGAATCGTCAAACACACTATGCCGAGTGCGATCCGAAATCGTCGAGCGCGAGCCCTTGTAGAACGAGGAATCATCTTTGAAGCGAGTCACGGTGACGGATGGAATCGACGGCACCTACTAATTCACGGGTGACGAATGAAATCAATAGAGAAAACGAGTCATCGTTGACGCATGGAATCGTCGGGGGGACAATGCGTCACCTCTTGACTGAAATCGTCGGCTAAAACGAGTCATTGTTGGCCTTGAAATCGCCACGAAATATGAGTGGCGGCTCACGTATGGAGTCGACGGCGTCAAAGAGTACACGAGGGAGGCGTGAAATCGATAGCAAAAATAGATTCATGTTTGACGCATGGAATCGTCAAACACACTATGCCGATCTTGATCCGGAAATCGTCGGCGCGAGCCTTTGTAGAACGAGGAATCATCTTTGAAAGCGAGTCACGGGCGACGGATGGAATCGACGGCACCTACTAATTCACGGGTGACGAATGAAATCAATAGAGAAAACGAGTCATCGTTGACGCATGGAATCGTCGGTGGACAACTGCGTCACTGCGACTGAAATCGTCGGCTAAAACGAGTCCTTGTTGGCCTTGAAATCGCCCTTTGAAATATGAGTGGCGGCTCACGTATGGAGTCGACGGCGTCAAAGAGTTCACGAGGAGGCGTGAAATCGATAGCAAAAATAGATTCATGTTTGACGCATGGAATCGTCAAACACACTATGCAGTGCGATCCGGAAATCGTCGGCGCGAGCCACTGTAGAACGAGGAATCATCTTTGAAGCGAGTCACGGGCGACGGATGGAATCGACGGCACCTACTAATTCACGGGTGACGAATGAAATCAATAGAGAAAACGGAGTCATCGTTGACGCATGGAATCGTCGGGGGGACAATGCGTCACTGCGACTGAAATCGTCGGCTAAAACGGAGTCCTTTGTTGGCCTTGAAATCGCCTTTGAAATATGAGTGGCGGCTCACGTATGGAGTCGACGGCGTCAAAGAGTACACGAGGGAGGCGTGAAATCGATAGCAAAAATAGATTCATGTTTGACGCATGGAATCGTCAAACACACTATGCCGGTCTTGATCCGAGAAATCGTCGGCGAAAAGCGAGCCTTTGTAGAACGAGGAATCATCTTTGAAGCGAGTCACGGGCGACGGATGGAATCGACGGCACCTACTAATTCACGGGTGACGAATGAAATCAATAGAGAAAACGAGTCATCGTTGACGCATGGAATCGTCGGGGGACAACTGCGTCCTCTGCGACTGAAATCGTCGGCTAAAACGGAGTCATTGTTGGCCTTGAAATCGCCCTTTGAAATATGAGTGGCGGCTCACGTATGGAGTCGACGGCGTCAAAGAGTACACGAGGGAGGCGTGAAATCGATAGCAAAAATAGATTCATGTTTGACGCATGGAATCGTCAAACACACTATGCCGGTCTTGATCCGAAATCGTCGGCGGCGAGCCTTTGTAGAACGAGGAATCATCTTTGAAGCGAGTCACGGGTGACGGATGGAATCGACGGCACCTACTAATTCACGGGTGACGAATGAAATCAATAGAGAAAACAGAGTCATCGTTGACGCATGGAATCGTCGGGGGACAATGCGTCACTGCGACACGAAATCGTCGGCTAAAACAGAGTCCTTGTTGGCCTTGAAATCGCCCTTTGAAATATGAGTGGCGGCTCACGTATGGAGTCGACGGCGTCAAAGAGTTCACGAGGGAGGCGTGAAATCGATAGCAAAAATAGATTCATGTTTGACGCATGGAATCGTCAAACACACTATGCCGGTCTTGATCCGGAAATCGTCGGCGCGAGCCCTTTGTAGAACGAGGAATCATCTTTGAAGCGAGTCACGGGCGACGGATGGAATCGACGGCACCTACTAATTCACGGGTGACGAATGAAATCAATAGAGAAAAGCGAGTCATCGTTGACGCATGGAATCGTCGGGGGACAATGCGTCACTGCGACTGAAATCGTCGGCTAAAACGGAGTCCTTTGTTGGCCTTGAAATCGCCCTTTGAAATATGAGTGGCGGCTCACGTATGGAGTCGACAGCGTCAAAGAGTTCACGAGGAGGCGTGAAATCGATAGCAAAAATAGATTCATGTTTGACGCATGGAATCGTCAAACACACTATGCCGGTCTTGATCCGAAATCGTCGGCAGCGAGCCCTTGTAGAACGAGGAATCATCTTTGAAAGCGAGTCACGGGTGACGGATGGAATCGACGGCACCTACTAATTCACGGGTGACGAATGAAATCAATAGAGAAAACAGAGTCATCGTTGACGCATGGAATCGTCGGGGGACAATGCGTCACTGCGACTGAAATCGTCGGCTAAAACGGAGTCCTTGTTGGCCTTGAAATCGCCACTTTGAAATATGAGTGGCGGCTCACGTATGGAGTCGCGGCGTCAAAGAGTACACGAGGAGGCGTGAAATCGATAGCAAAAATAGATTCATGTTTGACGCATGGAATCGTCAAACACACTATGCAGTCTTGATCCGGAAATCGTCGGCGAAACGAGCCTTTGTAGAACGAGGAATCATCTTTGAAGCGAGTCACGGGTGACGGATGGAATCGACGGCACCTACTAATTCACGGGTGACGAATGAAATCAATAGAGAAAACGAGTCATCGTTGACGCATGGAATCGTCGGGGGACAATGCGTCACTCTGCGACTGAAATCGTCGGCTAAAACGAGTCCTTTGTTGGCCTTGAAATCGCCACTGAAATATGAGTGGCGGCTCACGTATGGAGTCGACGGCGTCAAAGAGTACACGAGGAGGCGTGAAATCGATAGCAAAAATAGATTCATGTTTGACGCATGGAATCGTCAAACACACTATGCCGATCTTCGATCCGAAATCGTCGGCTGACGAGCCACTGTAGAACGAGGAATCATCTTTGAAGCGAGTCACGGCGACGGATGGAATCGACGGCACCTACTAATTCACGGGTGACGAATGAAATCAATAGAGAAAACGAGTCATCGTTGACGCATGGAATCGTCGGGGGACAATGCGTCACTGCGACTGAAATCGTCGGCTAAAACGAGTCCTTTGTTGGCCTTGAAATCGCCCTTTGAAATATGAGTGGCGGCTCACGTATGGAGTCGGCGGCGTCAAAGAGTACACGAGGGAGGCGTGAAATCGATAGCAAAAATAGATTCATGTTTGACGCATGGAATCGTCAAACACACTATGCCGAGTCTTGATCAGAAATCGTCGGCGACGCGAGCCCTTTGTAGAACGAGGAATCATCTTTGAAGCGGAGTCACGGGCGACGGATGGAATCGACGGCACCTACTAATTCACGGGTGACGAATGAAATCAATAGAGAAAACGAGTCATCGTTGACGCATGGAATCGTCGGGGGGACAATGCGTCACTCTTGACTGAAATCGTCGGCTAAAAACGAGTCCTTTGTTGGCCTTGAAATCGCCCTTTGAAATATGAGTGGCGGCTCACGTATGGAGTCGACGGCGTCAAAGAGTACACGAGGGAGGCGTGAAATCGATAGCAAAAATAGATTCATGTTTGACGCATGGAATCGTCAAACACACTATGCCGAGTCTTGATCCGAAATCGTCGGCGAAAAGCTCGAGCCACGCTTGTAGAACGAGGAATCATCTTTGAAGCGAGTCACGGGCGACGGATGGAATCGCAGCACCTACTAATTCACGGGTGACGAATGAAATCAATAGAGAAAACGAGTCATCGTTGACGCATGGAATCGTCGGGGGACAACTGCGTCACTCTTGACTGAAATCGTCGGCTAAAACGAGTCCTTGTTGGCCTTGAAATCGCCTTTGAAATATGAGTGGCGGCTCACGTATGGAGTCGACGGCGTCAAAGAGTACACGAGGGAGGCGTGAAATCGATAGCAAAAATAGATTCATGTTTGACGCATGGAATCGTCAAACACACTATGCCGATCTTGATCCGGAAATCGTCGGCGGCGAGCCTTTGTAGAACGAGGAATCATCTTTGAAGCGAGTCACGGGTGACGGATGGAATCGACGGCACCTACTAATTCACGGGTGACGAATGAAATCAATAGAGAAAACAGAGTCATCGTTGACGCATGGAATCGTCGGGGGACAATGCGTCACTGCGACTGAAATCGTCGGCTAAAACGAGTCCTTTGTTGGCCTTGAAATCGCCCTTTGAAATATGAGTGGCGGCTCACGTATGGAGTCGACGGCGTCAAAGAGTACACGAGGGAGGCGTGAAATCGATAGCAAAAATAGATTCATGTTTGACGCATGGAATCGTCAAACACACTATGCCGGTCTTGATCCGGAAATCGTCGGCGAAAATTGCGAGCCTTTGTAGAACGAGGAATCATCTTTGAAAGCGAGTCACGGGTGACGGATGGAATCGACGGCACCTACTAATTCACGGGTGACGAATGAAATCAATAGAGAAAACGAGTCATCGTTGACGCATGGAATCGTCGGGGGACAATGCGTCACTCCGACTGAAATCGTCGGCTAAAACGAGTCCTTTGTTGGCCTTGAAATCGCCCTTTGAAATATGAGTGGCGGCTCACGTATGGAGTCGACGGCGTCAAAGAGTACACGGAGGAGGCGTGAAATCGATAGCAAAAATAGATTCATGTTTGACGCATGGAATCATCAAACACACTATGCCAGTCTTGCGATCCGAGAAATCGTCGGCGAGCGAGCCCTTTGTAGAACGAGGAATCATCTTTGAAAGCGAGTCACGGCTGACGGATGGAATCGACGGCACCTACTAATTCACGGGTGACGAATGAAATCAATAGAGAAAACGAGTCATCGTTGACGCATGGAATCGTCGGGGGACAATGCGTCACTCCGACTGAAATCGTCGGCTAAAAACGAGTCCTTTGTTGGCCTTGAAATCGCCCTTTGAAATATGAGTGGCGGCTCACGTATGGAGTCGACGGCGTCAAAGAGTTCACGAGGGAGGCGTGAAATCGATAGCAAAAATAGATTCATGTTTGACGCATGGAATCGTCAAACACACTATGCCGGTCTTGATCCGAAATCGTCGGCGAAAGCGAGCCACTGTAGAACGAGGAATCATCTTTGAAAGCGAGTCACGGGCGACGGATGGAATCGACGGCACCTACTAATTCACGGGTGACGAATGAAATCAATAGAGAAAACGAGTCATCGTTGACGCATGGAATCGTCGGGGGACAATGCGTCACTGCGACTGAAATCGTCGGCTAAAACGAGTCCTTTGTTGGCCTTGAAATCGCCACTTTGAAATATGAGTGGCGGCTCACGTATGGAGTCGACGGCGTCAAAGAGTACACGAGGGGGCGTGAAATCGATAGCAAAAATAGATTCATGTTTGACGCATGGAATCGTCAAACACACTATGCCGATCTTCGATCCGAGAAATCGTCGAGCGAGGCCTTTGTAGAACGAGGAATCATCTTTGAAGCGAGTCACGGGCGACGGATGGAATCGACGGCACCTACTAATTCACGGGTGACGAATGAAATCAATAGAGAAAACGAGTCATCGTTGACGCATGGAATCGTCGGGGGACAATGCGTCACTGCCGACTGAAATCGTCGGCTAAAACGGAGTCCTTTGTTGGCCTTGAAATCGCCACTTGAAATATGAGTGGCGGCTCACGTATGGAGTCGACGGCGTCAAAGAGTACACGAGGGGGCGTGAAATCGATAGCAAAAATAGATTCATGTTTGACGCATGGAATCGTCAAACACACTATGCCGGTCTTGATCCGGAAATCGTCGGCGCGAGGCCTTGTAGAACGAGGAATCATCTTTGAAGCGAGTCACGGGTGACGGATGGAATCGACGGCACCTACTAATTCACGGGTGACGAATGAAATCAATAGAGAAAACGAGTCATCGTTGACGCATGGAATCGTCGGGGGACAA
Organism: Populus x sibirica; assembly: GCA_019202695.1. Lineage (NCBI taxonomy): Eukaryota > Viridiplantae > Streptophyta > Magnoliopsida > Malpighiales > Salicaceae > Populus > Populus x sibirica. The sequence goes on from JAGMVL010002211.1 coordinate 93,084, forward strand.
CTGCGTCACTGCGACACTGAAATCGTCGGCTAAAAAACGAGTCCTTTGTTGGCCTTGAAATCGCCCTCCGAAATATGAGTGGCGGCTCACGTATGGAGTCGGCGGCGTCAAAGAGTTCACGAGGGAGGCGTGAAATCGATAGCAAAAATAGATTCATGTTTGACGCATGGAATCGTCAAACACACTATGCGAGTCTTGATCCGGAAATCGTCGGTGCGAGCCCTTTGTAGAACGAGGAATCATCTTTGAAGCGGAGTCACGGGCGACGGATGGAATCGACAGCACCTACTAATTCACGGGTGACGAATGAAATCAATAGAGAAAAGAGAGTCATCGTTGACGCATGGAATCGTCGGGGGACAACTGCGTCACTGCGACTGAAATCGTCGGCTAAAACGAGTCCTTTGTTGGCCTTGAAATCGCCTTTGAAATATGAGTGGCGGCTCACGTATGGAGTCGACGGCGTCAAAGAGTTCACGAGGGAGGCGTGAAATCGATAGCAAAAATAGATTCATGTTTGACGCATGGAATCGTCAAACACACTATGCCGGTCTTGATCCGGAAATCGTCGTAGCGCGAGCCACTGTAGAACGAGGAATCATCTTTGAAGCGAGTCACGGTGCGCGGATGGAATCGACGGCACCTACTAATTCACGGGTGACGAATGAAATCAATAGAGAAAACGAGTCATCGTTGACGCATGGAATCGTCGGGGGACAATGCGTCACTGCGACCGACTGAAATCGTCGGCTAAAACGAGTCCTTGTTGGCCTTGAAATCGCCAGCGAAATATGAGTGGCGGCTCACGTATGGAGTCGACGGCGTCAAAGAGTACACGAGGGAGGCGTGAAATCGATAGCAAAAATAGATTCATGTTTGACGCATGGAATCGTCAAACACACTATGCCGATCTTGATCCGAGAAATCGTCGGCGCGAGCCAATGTAGAACGAGGAATCATCTTTGAAGCGAGTCACGGGCGACGGATGGAATCGACGGCACCTACTAATTCACGGGTGACGAATGAAATCAATAGAGAAAACGAGTCATCGTTGACGCATGGAATCGTCGGGGGACAACTGCGTCCTCCTGACACGAAATCGTCGGCTAAAACGAGTCACTTGTTGGCCTTGAAATCGCCCTTTGAAATATGAGTGGCGGCTCACGTATGGAGTCGACGGCGTCAAAGAGTTCACGAGGGAGGCGTGAAATCGATAGCAAAAATAGATTCATGTTTGACGCATGGAATCGTCAAACACACTATGCCGGTCTTGATCCGAAATCGTCGCGCGCGAGCCACTTTGTAGAACGAGGAATCATCTTTGAAGCGAGTCACGGGTGACGGATGGAATCGCGTGACACCTACTAATTCACGGGTGACGAATGAAATCAATAGAGAAAACGAGTCATCGTTGACGCATGGAATCGTCGGGGGACACTGCGTCACTCGACTGAAATCGTCGGCTAAAACGAGTCACTTTGTTGGCCTTGAAATCGCCACTTTGAAATATGAGTGGCGGCTCACGTATGGAGTCGACGGCGTCAAAGAGTTCACGAGGAGGCGTGAAATCGATAGCAAAAATAGATTCATGTTTGACGCATGGAATCGTCAAACACACTATGCCAGTCTTTGATCCGAAATCGTCGGCGAAAAGGCGAGCCATTGTAGAACGAGGAATCATCTTTGAAAGCGAGTCACGGTGACGGATGGAATCGACGGCACCTACTAATTCACGGGTGACGAATGAAATCAATAGAGAAAACGGAGTCATCGTTGACGCATGGAATCGTCGGGGGACAATGCGTCACTCGCGAACTGAGAAATCGTCGGCTAAAACGGAGTCCTTGTTGGCCTTGAAATCGCCACTGAAATATGAGTGGCGGCTCACGTATGGAGTCGACGGCGTCAAAGAGTTCACGAGGAGGCGTGAAATCGATAGCAAAAATAGATTCATGTTTGACGCATGGAATCGTCAAACACACTATGCGAGTCTTGATCCGGAAATCGTCGGCAAGCGAGCAACTTTGTAGAACGAGGAATCATCTTTGAAAGCGAGTCACGGGTGACGGATGGAATCGACGGCACCTACTAATTCACGGGTGACGAATGAAATCAATAGAGAAAACAGAGTCATCGTTGACGCATGGAATCGTCGGGGGGACAACTGCGTCACTGCGACTGAAATCGTCGGCTAAAACGGAGTCCTTTGTTGGCCTTGAAATCGCCTTTGAAATATGAGTGGCGGCTCACGTATGGAGTCGGCGGCGTCAAAGAGTTCACGAGGGGAGGCGTGAAATCGATAGCAAAAATAGATTCATGTTTGACGCATGGAATCGTCAAACACACTATGCCGATCTTGATCCGGAAATCGTCGGTAAAGCGAGGCACTGTAGAACGAGGAATCATCTTTGAAAGCGAGTCACGGGTGGCGGATGGAATCGACGGCACCTACTAATTCACGGGTGACGAATGAAATCAATAGAGAAAACCGAGTCATCGTTGACGCATGGAATCGTCGGGGACCTTTGCGTCACTCTCGACTGAAATCGTCGGCTAAAACGAGAGTCCTTTGAGCATTGGCCTTGAAATCGCCTTCGAAATATGAGTGGCGGCTCACGTATGGAGTCGGCAGCGTCAAAGAGTTCACGAGGGGGCGTGAAATCGATAGCAAAAATAGATTCATGTTTGACGCATGGAATCGTCAAACACACTATGCCGAGTCTTTGATCCGAAATCGTCGGCGGCGAGCCTTTGTAGAACGAGGAATCATCTTTGAAGCGAGTCACGGGCGACGGATGGAATCGACGGCACCTACTAATTCACGGGTGACGAATGAAATCAATAGAGAAAACGAGTCATCGTTGACGCATGGAATCGTCGGGGGACAATGCGTCACTCTTGACACGAAATCGTCGGCTAAAACGAGTCCTTTGTTGGCCTTGAAATCGCCACTCGAAATATGAGTGGCGGCTCACGTATGGGTCGACGGCGTCAAAGAGTTCACGAGGAGGCGTGAAATCGATAGCAAAAATAGATTCATGTTTGACGCATGGAATCGTCAAACACACTATGCCGATGCTTGATCCGAGAAATCGTCGGCGAAAATGAGCCCACTCTAGAACGAGGAATCATCTTTGAAAGCGAGTCACGGGCGCGGATGGAATCGACGGCACCTACTAATTCACGGGTGACGAATGAAATCAATAGAGAAAAGCGAGTCATCGTTGACGCATGGAATCGTCGGGGGACACTGCGTCCTCTGCGACTGAAATCGTCGGCTAAAAACGGAGTCCTTTGTTGGCCTTGAAATCGCCCTTCGAAATATGAGTGGCGGCTCACGTATGGAGTCGACGGCGTCAAAGAGTTCACGAGGGAGGCGTGAAATCGATAGCAAAAATAGATTCATGTTTGACGCATGGAATCGTCAAACACACTATGCCGAGTCTTTGATCCGGAAATCGTCGGCGAAAGCGAGCCCTTTGTAGAACGAGGAATCATCTTTGAAAGCGAGTCACGGGCGCGGATGGAATCGACGGCACCTACTAATTCACGGGTGACGAATGAAATCAATAGAAAACGAGTCATCGTTGACGCATGGAATCGTCGGGGGACACTGCGTCACTCTTGACTGAAATCGTCGGCTAAAACGAGTCACTTTGTTGGCCTTGAAATCGCCACCGAAATATGAGTGGCGGCTCACGTATGGAGTCGACGGCGTCAAAGAGTTCACGAGGGGGCGTGAAATCGATAGCAAAAATAGATTCATGTTTGACGCATGGAATCGTCAAACACACTATGCCGGTCTTGATCCGGAAATCGTCGGCGAAAAGCGAGCCATTCTAGAACGAGGAATCATCTTTGAAGCGAGTCACGGTGACGGATGGAATCGACGGCACCTACTAATTCACGGGTGACGAATGAAATCAATAGAGAAAACGAGTCATCGTTGACGCATGGAATCGTCGGGTGGACACTGCGTCACTCTTGACCGAAATCGTCGGCTAAAACGAGTCACTTGTTGGCCTTGAAATCGCCACTCGAAATATGAGTGGCGGCTCACGTATGGAGTCGACGGCGTCAAAGAGTTCACGAGGGAGGCGTGAAATCGATAGCAAAAATAGATTCATGTTTGACGCATGGAATCGTCAAACACACTATGCCGAGCTTGATCCGAAATCGTCGAAAGCGAGCCATTGTAGAACGAGGAATCATCTTTGGCGAGTCACGGGCGCGGATGGAATCGACGGCACCTACTAATTCACGGGTGACGAATGAAATCAATAGAGAAAACGAGTCATCGTTGACGCATGGAATCGTCGGGGGACAATGCGTCACTCTTGACTGAAATCGTCGGCTAAAAACGAGTCCTTGTTGGCCTTGAAATCGCCAGCTGAAATATGAGTGGCGGCTCACGTATGGAGTCGACGGCGTCAAAGAGTTCACGAGGGAGGCGTGAAATCGATAGCAAAAATAGATTCATGTTTGACGCATGGAATCGTCAAACACACTATGCCGATCTTGATCCGGAAATCGTCGGCCGCGAGCCATTGTAGAACGAGGAATCATCTTTGAAGCGGAGTCACGGTGACGGATGGAATCGACGGCACCTACTAATTCACGGGTGACGAATGAAATCAATAGAGAAAACGGAGTCATCGTTGACGCATGGAATCGTCGGGGGACAACTGCGTCCTCTTGCGACTGAAATCGTCGGCTAAAACGAGTCCTTGTTGGCCTTGAAATCGCCACCGAAATATGAGTGGCGGCTCACGTATGGAGTCGGCAGCGTCAAAGAGTTCACGAGGGAGGCGTGAAATCGATAGCAAAAATAGATTCATGTTTGACGCATGGAATCGTCAAACACACTATGCCGATCTTGATCCAGAAATCGTCGGCGAAAGCGAGGCCATTCTAGAACGAGGAATCATCTTTGAAAGCGAGTCACGGGCGACGGATGGAATCGACGGCACCTACTAATTCACGGGTGACGAATGAAATCAATAGAGAAAAGAGAGTCATCGTTGACGCATGGAATCGTCGGGGGACAACTGCGTCACTCTTGACACGAAATCGTCGGCTAAAACGGAGTCACTTGTTGGCCTTGAAATCGCCTCGAAATATGAGTGGCGGCTCACGTATGGAGTCGACGGCGTCAAAGAGTTCACGAGGGAGGCGTGAAATCGATAGCAAAAATAGATTCATGTTTGACGCATGGAATCGTCAAACACACTATGCCGGTCTTGGCGATCCGAGAAATCGTCGGCGAAAAGAGCAATGTAGAACGAGGAATCATCTTTGAAAGCGAGTCACGGGCGACGGATGGAATCGCGGCACCTACTAATTCACGGGTGACGAATGAAATCAATAGAGAAAACGGAGTCATCGTTGACGCATGGAATCGTCGGGGGGACAATGCGTCACTCTTACGACTGAAATCGTCGGCTAAAAACGAGTCCTTTGTTGGCCTTGAAATCGCCACGAAATATGAGTGGCGGCTCACGTATGGAGTCGACGGCGTCAAAGAGTTCACGAGGAGGCGTGAAATCGATAGCAAAAATAGATTCATGTTTGACGCATGGAATCGTCAAACACACTATGCCAGTCTTGATCCGAAATCGTCGGCGAAAAGCGCGAGGCCTTTGTAGAACGAGGAATCATCTTTGAAAGCGAGTCACGGGCGACGGATGGAATCGACGGCACCTACTAATTCACGGGTGACGAATGAAATCAATAGAGAAAAGAGAGTCATCGTTGACGCATGGAATCGTCGGGGACACTTTGCGTCACTCTTGACACGAAATCGTCGGCTAAAACCGAGTCCTTGTTGGCCTTGAAATCGCCACTGCGAAATATGAGTGGCGGCTCACGTATGGAGTCGACGGCGTCAAAGAGTTCACGAGGGAGGCGTGAAATCGATAGCAAAAATAGATTCATGTTTGACGCATGGAATCGTCAAACACACTATGCCGGTCTTGATCCGAAATCGTCGGCGGCGAGGCCTTTGTAGAACGAGGAATCATCTTTGAAAGCGAGTCACGGGTGGCGACGGATGGAATCGACGGCACCTACTAATTCACGGGTGACGAATGAAATCAATAGAGAAAACGAGTCATCGTTGACGCATGGAATCGTCGGGGGACCTTGCGTCCTCTGCGACTGAAATCGTCGGCTAAAACGAGTCCTTGTTGGCCTTGAAATCGCCCTTTGAAATATGAGTGGCGGCTCACGTATGGAGTCGACGGCGTCAAAGAGTTCACGAGGGGAGGCGTGAAATCGATAGCAAAAATAGATTCATGTTTGACGCATGGAATCGTCAAACACACTATGCCGGTCTTGATCCGGAAATCGTCGGCGCGAGGCACTGTAGAACGAGGAATCATCTTTGAAAGCGAGTCACGGTGACGGATGGAATCGACGGCACCTACTAATTCACGGGTGACGAATGAAATCAATAGAGAAAACGGAGTCATCGTTGACGCATGGAATCGTCGGGGACACTGCGTCACTCCCGACTGAAATCGTCGGCTAAAAACGAGTCACTTGTTGGCCTTGAAATCGCCACTTTGAAATATGAGTGGCGGCTCACGTATGGAGTCGACGGCGTCAAAGAGTTCACGAGGGAGGCGTGAAATCGATAGCAAAAATAGATTCATGTTTGACGCATGGAATCGTCAAACACACTATGCCGATCGATCCGGAAATCGTCGGCGCGAGGCCAATGTAGAACGAGAAATCATCTTTGAGCGAGTCACGGGCGACGGATGGAATCGACGGCACCTACTAATTCACGGGTGACGAATGAAATCAATAGAGAAAACGAGAGTCATCGTTGACGCATGGAATCGTCGGGGGACAACTGCGTCACTGCCCCGACTGAAATCGTCGGCTAAAACGGAGTCACTTTTGGCCTTGAAATCGCCACTTTGAAATATGAGTGGCGGCTCACGTATGGAGTCGACGGCGTCAAAGAGTTCACGAGGGAGGCGTGAAATCGATAGCAAAAATAGATTCATGTTTGACGCATGGAATCGTCAAACACACTATGCCGGTCTTGATCCGGAAATCGTCGGCGGCGAGGCCTTGTAGAACGAGAAATCATCTTTGAGCGAGTCACGGTGCGGATGGAATCGACGGCACCTACTAATTCACGGGTGACGAATGAAATCAATAGAGAAAACGAGTCATCGTTGACGCATGGAATCGTCGGTGGACACTTGCGTCTCTGCGACTGAAATCGTCGGCTAAAACGAGTCCTTTTTGGCCTTGAAATCGCCAGCGAAATATGAGTGGCGGCTCACGTATGGAGTCGACGGCGTCAAAGAGTTCACGAGGGAGGCGTGAAATCGATAGCAAAAATAGATTCATGTTTGACGCATGGAATCGTCAAACACACTATGCGAGTCTTTGATCCGAAATCGTCGGCGAAAAGAGCCACTCTAGAACGAGGAATCATCTTTGAAAGCGAGTCACGGGCGGACGGATGGAATCGACGGCCACCTACTAATTCACGGGTGACGAATGAAATCAATAGAGAAAACGAGTCATCGTTGACGCATGGAATCGTCGGGGGACAACTGCGTCACTGCTGACACTTGAAATCGTCGGCTAAAACGAGTCCTTTGTTGGCCTTGAAATCGCCCTTTGAAATATGAGTGGCGGCTCACGTATGGAGTCGACGGCGTCAAAGAGTTCACGAGGAGGCGTGAAATCGATAGCAAAAATAGATTCATGTTTGACGCATGGAATCGTCAAACACACTATGCGGTCTTTGATCCGAGAAATCGTCGGCGCGAGGCATTGTAGAACGAGAAATCATCTTTGAAGCGGAGTCACGGCGACGGATGGAATCGTGACACCTACTAATTCACGGGTGACGAATGAAATCAATAGAGAAAAGAGAGTCATCGTTGACGCATGGAATCGTCGGGGGACCTTGCGTCCTGCGACTGAAATCGTCGGCTAAAACGAGTCCTTGTTGGCCTTGAAATCGCCACTTTGAAATATGAGTGGCGGCTCACGTATGGAGTCGACGGCGTCAAAGAGTTCACGAGGGAGGCGTGAAATCGATAGCAAAAATAGATTCATGTTTGACGCATGGAATCGTCAAACACACTATGCGGTCTTGATCCGAAATCGTCGGCGAAAGGCGAGGCTTGTAGAACGAGGAATCATCTTTGAAGCGAGTCACGGGTGACGGATGGAATCGACGGCACCTACTAATTCACGGGTGACGAATGAAATCAATAGAGAAAACGGAGTCATCGTTGACGCATGGAATCGTCGGGGGACACTGCGTCACTGCTTGACATGAAATCGTCGGCTAAAACGGAGTCCTTTGTTGGCCTTGAAATCGCCACTGAAATATGAGTGGCGGCTCACGTATGGAGTCGACGGCGTCAAAGAGTTCACGAGGGAGGCGTGAAATCGATAGCAAAAATAGATTCATGTTTGACGCATGGAATCGTCAAACACACTATGCCGGTCTGATCCGAAAAACGTGCGACTCTAGAACGAGAAATCATCTTTGAAGCGAGTCACGGGCGACGGATGGAATCGGCGGCACCTACTAATTCACGGGTGACGAATGAAATCAATAGAGAAAAGAGAGTCATCGTTGACGCATGGAATCGTCGGGGACAACTGCGTCACTTGACACGAAATCGTCGGCTAAAACGAGTCCTTTGTTGGCCTTGAAATCGCCACGAAATATGAGTGGCGGCTCACGTATGGAGTCGGAGCGTCAAAGAGTTCACGAGGGAGGCGTGAAATCGATAGCAAAAATAGATTCATGTTTGACGCATGGAATCGTCAAACACACTATGCCGATCGATCAATCGTCGGCCAAGAGCCTTGTAGAACGAGGAATCATCTTTGAAGCGAGTCACGGGTGACGGATGGAATTCGGCACCTACTAATTCACGGGTGACGAATGAAATCAATAGAGAAAACAGAGTCATCGTTGACGCATGGAATCGTCGGGGACAATGCGTCACTGCTTACACGAAATCGTCGGCTAAAACGAGTCAGCTATTGGCCTTGAAATCGCCACTGAAATATGAGTGGCGGCTCACGTATGGAGTCGACGAGCGTCAAAGAGTTCACGAGGGAGGCGTGAAATCGATAGCAAAAATAGATTCATGTTTGACGCATGGAATCGTCAAACACACTATGCAGTCTTGATCCGAAATCGTCGGCGGCGAGGCACTGTAGAACGAGGAATCATCTTTGAAAGCGAGTCACGGGCGACGGATGGAATCGCGAGGGCACCTACTAATTCACGGGTGACGAATGAAATCAATAGAGAAAACAGAGTCATCGTTGACGCATGGAATCGTCGGGGGACACTGCGTCACTACGACACGAAATCGTCGGCTAAAACGGAGAGTCACTTGTTGGCCTTGAAATCGCCACGAAATATGAGTGGCGGCTCACGTATGGAGTCGACGGCGTCAAAGAGTTCACGAGGGAGGCGTGAAATCGATAGCAAAAATAGATTCATGTTTGACGCATGGAATCGTCAAACACACTATGACCGATCTTGATCCGAAATCGTCGGCGGCCGAGGCATTGTAGAACGAGGAATCATCTTTGAAGCGAGTCACGGGTGACGGATGGAATCGACGGCACCTACTAATTCACGGGTGACGAATGAAATCAATAGAGAAAAGCGAGTCATCGTTGACGCATGGAATCGTCGGGGGACAACTGCGTCCTCTTGACTGAAATCGTCGGCTAAAACGAGTCCTTTGTTGGCCTTGAAATCGCCCTTGAAATATGAGTGGCGGCTCACGTATGGGTCGGCGGCGTCAAAGAGTTCACGAGGAGGCGTGAAATCGATAGCAAAAATAGATTCATGTTTGACGCATGGAATCGTCAAACACACTATGCCGATCTTGATCCGAAATCGTCGGCGAAAAGCGAGGCACTGTAGAACGAGAAATCATCTTTGAAGCGAGTCACGGGTGACGGATGGAATCGGCGGCACCTACTAATTCACGGGTGACGAATGAAATCAATAGAGAAAACGAGTCATCGTTGACGCATGGAATCGTCGGGGGACATTGCGTCACTGCGACGACGAAATCGTCGGCTAAAACGAGTCCTTTGTTGGCCTTGAAATCGCCACGAAATATGAGTGGCGGCTCACGTATGGAGTCGACGGCGTCAAAGAGTTCACGAGGGAGGCGTGAAATCGATAGCAAAAATAGATTCATGTTTGACGCATGGAATCGTCAAACACACTATGCCGGTCGATCCGAAATCGTCGGCTGCGAGGCACTTCTAGAGCGAGAAATCATCTTTGAAGCGGAGTCACGGTGACGGATGGAATCGGCGGCACCTACTAATTCACGGGTGACGAATGAAATCAATAGAGAAAAGAGAGTCATCGTTGACGCATGGAATCGTCGGGGGACAACTGCGTCACTCCTGACGAAATCGTCGGCTAAAACGAGTCACTTGTTGGCCTTGAAATCGCCCTTTGAAATATGAGTGGCGGCTCACGTATGGAGTCGACGGCGTCAAAGAGTTCACGAGGGGAGGCGTGAAATCGATAGCAAAAATAGATTCATGTTTGACGCATGGAATCGTCAAACACACTATGCCCGATCTTGATCGAAATCGTCGGCGGCGAGGCACTGTAGAACGAGGAAATCATCTTTGAAGCGAGTCACGGTGACGGATGGAATCGACGGCACCTACTAATTCACGGGTGACGAATGAAATCAATAGAGAAAACGAGTCATCGTTGACGCATGGAATCGTCGGGGGACACCTGCGTCACTGCCGACTGAAATCGTCGGCTAAAACGAGTCCTTGTTGGCCTTGAAATCGCCCTTTGAAATATGAGTGGCGGCTCACGTATGGAGTCGACGGCGTCAAAGAGTTCACGAGGAGGCGTGAAATCGATAGCAAAAATAGATTCATGTTTGACGCATGGAATCGTCAAACACACTATGCCGGTCTTGATCCGAGAAATCGTCGGCGAGGCACTCTAGAACGAGAAATCATCTTTGAAGCGAGTCACGGGCGACGGATGGAATCGACGGCACCTACTAATTCACGGGTGACGAATGAAATCAATAGAGAAAAGAGAGTCATCGTTGACGCATGGAATCGTCGGGGGACAACTGCGTCACTACTTGACTGAAATCGTCGGCTAAAAACGGAGTCCTTTGTTGGCCTTGAAATCGCCTTTGAAATATGAGTGGCCTCACGTATGGAGTCGACGGCGTCAAAGAGTTCACGAGGAGGCGTGAAATCGATGGCAAAAATAGATTCATGTTTGACGCATGGAATCGTCAAACACACTATGCGATCGTGCGATCCGAAATCGTCGGCTAGCGAGGCACTGTAGAGCGAGAAATCATCTTTGAAGCGAGTCACGGCGACGGATGGAATCGACGGCACCTACTAATTCACGGGTGACGAATGAAATCAATAGAGAAAAGAGAGTCATCGTTGACGCATGGAATCGTCGGGGACAACTGCGTCACTCTGACTGAAATCGTCGGCTAAAACGAGTCACTTGTTGGCCTTGAAATCGCCACTGAAATATGAGTGGCGGCTCACGTATGGAGTCGACGGCGTCAAAGAGTTCACGAGGAGGCGTGAAATCGATAGCAAAAATAGATTCATGTTTGACGCATGGAATCGTCAAACACACTATGCCGATTCGATCCGAAATCGTCGGCGCGAGGCACTGTAGAACGGGAATCATCTTTGAAAGCGAGTCACGGGCGACGGATGGAATCGACGGCACCTACTAATTCACGGGTGACGAATGAAATCAATAGAGAAAAGAGAGTCATCGTTGACGCATGGAATCGTCGGGGGACACTGCGTCACTACGACTGAAATCGTCGGCTAAAACGAGTCACACTGTTGGCCTTGAAATCGCCCTTTGAAATATGAGTGGCGGCTCACGTATGGAGTCGACGGCGTCAAAGAGTTCACGAGGGAGGCGTGAAATCGATAGCAAAAATAGATTCATGTTTGACGCATGGAATCGTCAAACACACTATGCCGGTCTTGATCCGAGAAATCGTCGGCGAAGCGAGGCACTGTAGAACGGAAATCATCTTTGAGCGGAGTCCGGGCGACGGATGGAATCGACGGCACCTACTAATTCACGGGTGACGAATGAAATCAATAGAAAACAGAGTCATCGTTGACGCATGGAATCGTCGGGGGACCTTTGCGTCACTGCGACTGAAATCGTCGGCTAAAGCGAGTCCTTTGTTGGCCTTGAAATCGCCACTGAAATATGAGTGGCGGCTCACGTATGGAGTCGACGGCGTCAAAGAGTACACGAGGGAGGCGTGAAATCGATAGCAAAAATAGATTCATGTTTGACGCATGGAATCGTCAAACACACTATGCCGAGTCTTGATCCAGAAATCGTCGGCGCGAGCCAATGTAGAACGAGGAATCATCTTTGAAGCGAGTCACGGGTGACGGATGGAATCGACGGCACCTACTAATTCACGGGTGACGAATGAAATCAATAGAGAAAAACGAGTCATCGTTGACGCATGGAATCGTCGGGGACACTGCGTCTCTCCGACTGAAATCGTCGGCTAAAACGAGTCCTTTGTTGGCCTTGAAATCGCCACTTTGAAATATGAGTGGCGGCTCACGTATGGAGTCGACGGCGTCAAAGAGTTCACGAGGGAGCGTGAAATCGATAGCAAAAATAGATTCATGTTTGGCGCATGGAATCGTCAAACACACTATGCGGTCTTGATCGAGAAATCGTCAAGCGAGGCAATCTAGAGCGAGAAATCATCTTTGAAGCTGAGTCACGGTGACGGATGGAATCGACGGCACCTACTAATTCACGGGTGACGAATGAAATCAATAGAGAAAAGAGAGTCATCGTTGACGCATGGAATCGTCGGGGGACAACTGCGTCACTGCGACTGAAATCGTCGGCTAAAAACGAGTCCTTTGTTGGCCTCGAAATCGCCCGAAATATGAGTGGCGGCTCACGTATGGAGTCGACGGCGTCAAAGAGTTCACGAGGGAGGCGTGAAATCGATAGCAAAAATAGATTCATGTTTGACGCATGGAATCGTCAAACACACTATGCCGGTCTTTGATCGCGAAATCGTCGGCGGCGAGGCACTGTAGAACGGGAAATCATCTTTGAGCGAGTCACGGGTGACGGATGGAATCGACGGCACCTACTAATTCACGGGTGACGAATGAAATCAATAGAGAAAAGAGAGTCATCGTTGACGCATGGAATCGTCGGGGGACACTTTGCGTCACTGCTGACACGAAATCGTCGGCTAAAACGGAGTCCTTTGTTGGCCTTGAAATCGCCCTTTGAAATATGAGTGGCGGCTCACGTATGGAGTCGACGGCGTCAAAGAGTTCACGAGGAGGCGTGAAATCGATAGCAAAAATAGATTCATGTTTGACGCATGGAATCGTCAAACACACTATGCCGGTCTTGCGATCCGAAATCGTCGGCGCGAGCGGCACTTGTAGAACGGAAATCATCTTTGAGCGAGTCACGGGCGACGGATGGAATCGGCGGCACCTACTAATTCACGGGTGACGAATGAAATCAATAGAGAAAGAGAGTCATCGTTGACGCATGGAATCGTCGGGGACACTGCGTCACTCTTGACGAAATCGTCGGCTAAAACGAGTCCTTTGTTGGCCTTGAAATCGCCCTTTGAAATATGAGTGGCGGCTCACGTATGGAGTCGACGGCGTCAAAGAGTTCACGAGGAGGCGTGGAAATCGATAGCAAAAATAGATTCATGTTTGACGCATGGAATCGTCAAACACACTATGCCGGTGCGATCCGAAATCGTCGGCGTGGCGAGCCATTGTAGAGCGAGAAATCATCTTTGAAGCGAGTCACGGGCGCGGATGGAATCGACGGCACCTACTAATTCACGGGTGACGAATGAAATCAATAGAGAAAAGAGAGTCATCGTTGACGCATGGAATCGTCGGGGGGACAACTGCGTCACTTCTTGACACGAAATCGTCGGCTAAAAGCGAGTCCTTTGTTGGCCTTGAAATCGCCTTTGAAATATGAGTGGCGGCTCACGTATGGGTCGACGGCGTCAAAGAGTTCACGAGGGAGGCGTGAAATCGATAGCAAAAATAGATTCATGTTTGACGCATGGAATCGCCAAACACACTATGCAGGTCTTGATCCGGAAATCGTCGGCGGCGAGCCATTGTAGAACGAGAAATCATCTTTGAAAGCGAGTCACGGGCGCGGATGGAATCGACGGCACCTACTAATTCACGGGTGACGAATGAAATCAATAGAAAAAGAGAGTCATCGTTGACGCATGGAATCGTCGAGGGGACACTGCGTCCTCTTGACACGAAATCGTCGGCTAAAACGAGTCCTTGTTGGCCTTGAAATCGCCCTGAAATATGAGTGGCGGCTCACGTATGGAGTCGGCGGCGTCAAAGAGTTACACGAGGGAGGCGTGAAATCGATAGCAAAAATAGATTCATGTTTGACGCATGGAATCGTCAAACACACTATGCCGTCTTGATCCGAAATCGTCGGCCAAAAGCGAGCCAATCTAGAACGAGAAATCATCTTTGAAGCGAGTCACGGTGACGGATGGAATCGACGGCACCTACTAATTCACGGGTGACGAATGAAATCAATAGAGAAAAGCGAGTCATCGTTGACGCATGGAATCGTCGGGGGACAACTGCGTCACTTCGACACGAAATCGTCGGCTAAAACGAGTCCTTGTTGGCCTTGAAATCGCCACTGAAATATGAGTGGCGGCTCACGTATGGAGTCGACAGCGTCAAAGAGTTCACGAGGAGGCGTGAAATCGATAGCAAAAATAGATTCATGTTTGACGCATGGAATCGTCAAACACACTATGCAGTCTTGATCCGAAATCGTCGGTGGCGAGGCACTGTAGAACGGAAATCATCTTTGAAAGCGAGTCACGGGTGACGGATGGAATCGACGGCACCTACTAATTCACGGGTGACGAATGAAATCAATAGAGAAAAGAGTCATCGTTGACGCATGGAATCGTCGGGGGACAACTGCGTCACTCTTACACTGAAATCGTCGGCTAAAACGAGTCACTTGTTGGCCTTGAAATCGCCCTTTGAAATATGAGTGGCGGCTCACGTATGGGTCGACGGCGTCAAAGAGTTCACGAGGAGGCGTGAAATCGATAGCAAAAATAGATTCATGTTTGACGCATGGAATCGTCAAACACACTATGCCGGTCTTGATCCGAAATCGTCGGCGAAAGCCGAGGCAATCTAGAACGAGAAATCATCTTTGAAGCGAGTCACGGGTGACGGATGGAATCGACACCACCTACTAATTCACGGGTGACGAATGAAATCAATAGAGAAAAGAGAGTCATCGTTGACGCATGGAATCGTCGGGGGGACAACTGCGTCACTGCGACTGAAATCGTCGGCTAAAACAGAGTCCCTTGTTGGCCTTGAAATCGCCCTTTGAAATATGAGTGGCGGCTCACGTATGGAGTCGACGGCGTCAAAGAGTTCACGAGGAGGCGTGAAATCGATAGCAAAAATAGATTCATGTTTGACGCATGGAATCGTCAAACACACTATGCGATTGCGATCCGAGAAATCGTCGGCGCGAGGCACTGTAGAACGGAAATCATCTTTGGCTGAGTCACGGTGACGGATGGAATCGACGGCACCTACTAATTCACGGGTGACGAATGAAATCAATAGAGAAAAAGAGAGTCATCGTTGACGCATGGAATCGTCGGGTGGACAACGTCACTCTTGACTGAAATCGTCGGCTAAAAGAGTCACTTGTTGGCCTTGAAATCGCCGAAATATGAGTGGCGGCTCACGTATGGAGTCGACGGCGTCAAAGAGTTCACGAGGGAGGCGTGAAATCGATAGCAAAAATAGATTCATGTTTGACGCATGGAATCGCCAAACACACTATGCCGATCTTTGATCGAGAAATCGTCGGCGCGAGGCAATGTAGAACGAGAAATCATCTTTGAAAGCGAGTCACGGGCGCGGATGGAATCGACGGCACCTACTAATTCACGGGTGATGAATGAAATCAATAGAGAAAAGCGAGTCATCGTTGACGCATGGAATCGTCGGGGACACTGCGTCCTGCGACTGAAATCGTCGGCTAAAACAGAGTCCTTTTGGCCTTGAAATCGCCACGAAATATGAGTGGCGGCTCACGTATGGAGTCGGCGGCGTCAAAGAGTTCACGAGGAGGCGTGAAATCGATAGCAAAAATAGATTCATGTTTGACGCATGGAATCGTCAAACACACTATGCCGGTGCTGATCCGAAATCGTCGTGGCCGGCGAGGCATTCTAGAGCGAGAAATCATCTTTGAAGCGAGTCACGGTGCGCGGATGGAATCGACGGCACCTACTAATTCACGGGTGACGAATGAAATCAATAGAGAAAAGAGAGTCATCGTTGACGCATGGAATCGTCGGGGGACTTGCGTCACTACTTGACCCGAAATCGTCGGCTAAAAAACGAGTCACTTTGTTGGCCTTGAAATCGCCACTGAAATATGAGTGGCGGCTCACGTATGGAGTCGACGGCGTCAAAGAGTACACGAGGGAGGCGTGAAATCGATAGCAAAAATAGATTCATGTTTGACGCATGGAATCGTCAAACACACTATGCCGATCTGTGATCCGAGAAATCGTCGGTGGCGAGCCTTGTAGAACGAGGAATCATCTTTGAAGCGAGTCACGGTGCGACGGATGGAATCGGCGACACCTACTAATTCACGGGTGACGAATGAAATCAATAGAGAAAAGAGAGTCATCGTTGACGCATGGAATCGTCGGGGGACTGCGTCACTACTGACTGAAATCGTCGGCTAAAACGGAGTCCTTGTTGGCCTTGAAATGGCCCTTGAAATATGAGTGGCGGCTCACGTATGGAGTCGACGGCGTCAAAGAGTTCACGAGGGAGCGTGAAATCGATAGCAAAAATAGATTCATGTTTGACGCATGGAATCGTCAAACACACTATGCCGAGTCTTTGATCGAGAAATCGTCGCGCGAGGCATTGTAGAACGAGAAATCATCTTTGAAGCGAGTCACGGGTGACGGATGGAATCGCGGCACCTACTAATTCACGGGTGACGAATGAAATCAATAGAGAAAAGAGAGTCATCGTTGACGCATGGAATCGTCCGGTGGACAACTGCGTCACTACTTGACGACGAAATCGTCGGCTAAAACGAGTCCTTGTTGGCCTTGAAATCGCCACGAAATATGAGTGGCGGCTCACGTATGGAGTCGACGGCGTCAAAGAGTTCACGAGGGAGGCGTGAAATCGATAGCAAAAATAGATTCATGTTTGACGCATGGAATCGCCAAACACACTATGCCGGTCTTGATCGAGAAATCGTCGGCGCGAGGCATTCTAGAACGAGAAATCATCTTTGAAACGAGTCACGGCGCGGATGGAATCGGCGGCACCTACTAATTCACGGGTGATGAATGAAATCAATAGAAAAAGAGAGTCATCGTTGACGCATGGAATCGTCGGTGGACACTGCGTCACTACGACTGAAATCGTCGGCTAAAACGAGTCCTTTTTGGCCTTGAAATCGCCCTGAAATATGAGTGGCGGCTCACGTATGGAGTCGACGGCGTCAAAGAGTTCACGAGGAGGCGTGAAATCGATAGCAAAAATAGATTCATGTTTGACGCATGGAATCGTCAAACACACTATGCGATCTTGATCCAGAAATCGTCGGCGCGAGCCATTCTAGAACGAGGAATCATCTTTGAAAGCGAGTCACGGTGACGGATGGAATCGACGGCACCTACTAATTCACGGGTGACGAATGAAATCAATAGAGAAAAAGAGTCATCGTTGACGCATGGAATCGTCGGGGGACAACTGCGTCACTACTTGACTGAAATCGTCGGCTAAAACGAGTCCTTGTTGGCCTTGAAATCGCCCTTTGAAATATGAGTGGCGGCTCACGTATGGGGTCGGCGGCGTCAAAGAGTTCACGAGGAGGCGTGAAATCGATAGCAAAAATAGATTCATGTTTGCGCATGGAATCGTCAAACACACTATGCCGAGTCGATCCGAAATCGTCGGCGAAAAGCGAGGCACTCTAGAACGAGAAATCATCTTTGAAAGCGAGTCACGGTGACGGATGGAATCGACGGCACCTACTAATTCACGGGTGATGAATGAAATCAATAGAGAAAAGAGAGTCATCGTTGACGCATGGAATCGTCGGTGGACACTGCGTCACTGACGACTGAAATCGTCGGCTAAAACGAGTCATTGTTGGCCTTGAAATCGCCACTGAAATATGAGTGGCGGCTCACGTATGGAGTCGACGGCGTCAAAGAGTTCACGAGGGAGGCGTGAAATCGATAGCAAAAATAGATTCATGTTTGACGCATGGAATCGTCAAACACACTATGCCGATCTTGATCCGGAAATCGTCGGCGGCGAGGCATTGTAGAACGAGAAATCATCTTTGAAGCGAGTCACGGTGACGGATGGAATCGACGGCACCTACTAATTCACGGGTGACGAATGAAATCAATAGAGAAAAGAGAGTCATCGTTGACGCATGGAATCGTCGGGGGACAACTGCGTCACTCCCGACTGAAATCGTCGGCTAAAACGAGTCACTTGTTGGCCTTGAAATCGCCTTTGAAATATGAGTGGCGGCTCACGTATGGAGTCGGCGGCGTCAAAGAGTTCACGAGGAGGCGTGAAATCGATAGCAAAAATAGATTCATGTTTGACGCATGGAATCGGCAAACACACTATGCCAGTCTTGATCCGAGAAATCGTCGGAAAGCGAGGCACTCTAGAACGAGGAAATCATCTTTGAAGCGAGTCACGGGTGACGGATGGAATCGACGGCACCTACTAATTCACGGGTGACGAATGAAATCAATAGAGAAAACGAGTCATCGTTGACGCATGGAATCGTCGGGGGACAACTGCGTCACTCTTACGAAATCGTCGGCTAAAAGCGAGTCCTTGTTGGCCTTGAAATCGCCTTCGAAATATGAGTGGCGGCTCACGTATGGAGTCGACGGCGTCAAAGAGTTCACGAGGGAGGCGTGAAATCGATAGCAAAAATAGATTCATGTTTGACGCATGGAATGTCAAACACACTATGCCGATGCGATCCGGAATCGTCGGCAAAAAGCGAGGCACTCTAGAACGAGAAATCATCTTTGAAGCGAGTCACGGTTGACGGATGGAATCGACGGCACCTACTAATTCACGGGTGATGAATGAAATCAATAGAGAAAAGAGAGTCATCGTTGACGCATGGAATCGTCGGTGGACACTTGCGTCACTCTTGCGACTGAAATCGTCGGCTAAAACGAGTCACTTTTGGCCTTGAAATCGCCCTTTGAAATATGAGTGGCGGCTCACGTATGGAGTCGACGGCGTCAAAGAGTTCACGAGGAGGCGTGAAATCGATAGCAAAAATAGATTCATGTTTGACGCATGGAATCGCCAAACACACTATGCCGGTCTTGATCCAGAAATCGTCGGCAAAGCGAGGCACTCTAGAACGAGAAATCATCTTTGAAGCGAGTCACGGGCGACGGATGGAATCGCGGCACCTACTAATTCACGGGTGACGAATGAAATCAATAGAGAAAAGAGAGTCATCGTTGACGCATGGAATCGTCGGGGACACTGCGTCACTCTCGACACGAAATCGTCGGCTAAAACGGAGTCACTTTTTGGCCTTGAAATCGCCCTTGAAATATGAGTGGCGGCTCACGTATGGAGTCGACGGCGTCAAAGAGTTCACGAGGAGGCGTGAAATCGATAGCAAAAATAGATTCATGTTTGACGCATGGAATCGTCAAACACACTATGCCAGTCTTGATCCGAAATCGTCGGCGAAAGCGAGGCACTCTAGAACGAGGAAATCATCTTTGAAAGCGAGTCACGGGCGACGGATGGAATCGACGGCACCTACTAATTCACGGGTGACGAATGAAATCAATAGAGAAAAGAGAGTCATCGTTGACGCATGGAATCGTCGGGGGACCTTTGCGTCACTCTTACGACACGAAATCGTCGGCTAAAAACGAGTCCTTTGTTGGCCTTGAAATCGCCAGCGAAATATGAGTGGCGGCTCACGTATGGAGTCGACGGCGTCAAAGAGTTCACGAGGGGAGCGTGAAATCGATAGCAAAAATAGATTCATGTTTGACGCATGGAATCGTCAAACACACTATGCCGTCGTTGATCGAATCGTCGGCGCGAGGCATTGTAGAACGAGAAATCATCTTTGAAAGCGCGAGTCACGGGTGACGGATGGAATCGGCGGCACCTACTAATTCACGGGTGACGAATGAAATCAATAGAGAAAAGAGAGTCATCGTTGACGCATGGAATCGTCGGGTGGACACTGCGTCACTCTTGACGACATGAAATCGTCGGCTAAAACGAGTCACTTTGTTGGCCTTGAAATCGCCCCGAAATATGAGTGGCGGCTCACGTATGGAGTCGGCGGCGTCAAAGAGTTCACGAGGGAGGCGTGAAATCGATAGCAAAAATAGATTCATGTTTGACGCATGGAATCGCCAAACACACTATGCCGGGTCTTGATCCGGAAATCGTCGGCGCGAGGCATTCTAGAACGAGAAATCATCTTTGAAGCGAGTCACGGTGACGGATGGAATCGGACAGCACCTACTAATTCACGGGTGACGAATGAAATCAATAGAGAAAAGAGAGTCATCGTTGACGCATGGAATCGTCGGTGGACACTTGCGTCACTTACGACTGAAATCGTCGGCTAAAACGAGTCACTTTTGGCCTTCAAATCGCCCTTTGAAATATGAGTGGCATCTCACGTATGGAGTCGACGAGTGTCAAAGAGTTCACGAGGAGGCGTGAAATCGATAGCAAAAATAGATTCACGTTTGACGCATGGAATCGTCAAACACACTATGCCCGGTGCGATCCGAAATCGTCGGCGGCGAGGCCTTTGTAGAACGAGGAATCATCTTTGAAGCGAGTCACGGTGACGGATGGAATCGACGGCACCTACTAATTCACGGGTGACGAATGAAATCAATAGAGAAAACGAGTCATCGTTGACGCATGGAATCGTCGGGGGACAACTGCGTCACTACTGACTGAAATCGTCGGCTAAAACGAGTCACTTTGTTGGCCTTGAAATCGCCACTGAAATATGAGTGGCGGCTCACGTATGGAGTCGACGGCGTCAAAGAGTTCACGAGGGAGGCGTGAAATCGATAGCAAAAATAGATTCATGTTTGACGCATGGAATCGGCAAACACACTATGCCGAGTGCTTGATCCGGAAATCGTCGGCCAAAGCGAGGCACTCTAGAACGAGAAATCATCTTTGAAGCGAGTCACGGGCGACGGATGGAATCGACGGCACCTACTAATTCACGGGTGATGAATGAAATCAATAGAGAAAAGAGAGTCATCGTTGACGCATGGAATCGTCGGTGGACCTTTGCGTCTCTGCGACTGAAATCGTCGGCTAAAACGGAGTCCTTTGTTGGCCTTGAAATCGCCCTTGAAATATGAGTGGCGGCTCACGTATGGAGTCGACGGCGTCAAAGAGTACACGAGGGAGGCGTGAAATCGATAGCAAAAATAGATTCATGTTTGACGCATGGAATCGTCAAACACACTATGCGATCTGGCGATCCGAGAAATCGTCGGAAGCGAGGCACTCTAGAACGAGAATCATCTTTGACAGCGAGTCACGGGCGCGGATGGAATCGGACGGCACCTACTAATTCACGGGTGACGAATGAAATCAATAGAGAAAACGGAGTCATCGTTGGACGCATGGAATCGTCGGGGGACACTGCGTCACTGCGGCACGAAATCGTCGGCTAAAACCGAGTCACTTTGTTGGCCTTGAAATCGCCACTTGAAATATGAGTGGCGGCTCACGTATGGGTAGACGGCGTCAAAGAGTACACGAGGGGGCGTGAAATCGATAGCAAAAATAGATTCATGTTTGGCGCATGGAATCGTCAAACACACTATGCCGGTCGATCCGGAAATCGTCGGCGGCGAGGCACTCTAGAACGAGGAATCATCTTTGAAAGCCGAGTCACGGGTGACGGATGGAATCGACGGCACCTACTAATTCACGGGTGAGCGAATGAAATCAATAGAGAAAAGAGAGTCATCGTTGACGCATGGAATCGTCGGGGGACACCCACGTCCTGCTGGCTGAAATCGTCGGCTAAAAACGGAGTCCTTTGTTGGCCTTGAAATCGCCAAGTGAAATATGAGTGGCGGCTCGCGTATGGAGTCGACAGCGTCAAAGAGTTCACGAGGGAGGCGTGAAATCGATAGCAAAAATAGATTCATGTTTGACGCATGGAATCGGCAAACACACTATGCCGATGCGATCGAGAAATCGTCGGCGCGAGCCCCTTGTAGAACGAGAAATCATCTTTGAAGCGAGTCACGGGCGGCGGATGGAATCGGCGGCACCTACTAATTCACGGGTGACGAATGAAATCAATAGAGAAAGGAGAGTCATCGTTGACGCATGGAATCGTCGGGACAACTGCGTCACTACGGCTTGCACTGAAATCGTCGGCTAAAACGAGTCACTTGTTGGCCTTGAAATCGCCCTTTGAAATATGAGTGGCGGCTCACGTATGGAGTCGACGGCGTCAAAGAGTTCACGAGGGAGGCGTGAAATCGATAGCAAAAATAGATTCATGTTTGACGCATGGAATCGCCAAACACACTATGCCGATCTTGATCCGAAATCGTCGGCAGAGCGAGGCATGTAGAACGAGAAATCATCTTTGAAGCGAGTCACGGTGCGCGGATGGAATCGACGGCACCTACTAATTCACGGGTGTGGAATGAAATCAATAGAGAAAACCGAGTCATCGTTGACGCATGGAATCGTCGGGGGACAAGCTGCGTCCTCTTTGCCACATGAAATCGTCGGCTAAAACGAGTCACTATTGGCCTTGAAATCGCCCTGAAGTATGAGTGGCGGCTCACGTAAGGGGTCGGCGGCGTCAAAGAGTTCACGGGGGAGGGCGTGAAATCGATAGCAAAAATAGATTCATGTTTGACGCATGGAATCGTCAAACACCCTATCTTGGATCCGAAGATCGTCGGCCCAGCGCCATGAGGGAAATCATCTTTGAAAGCTGAGTCACGGGGCGGATGGAATGGATGGCACCTACTAATTCACGGGCGAATGAAATCAATAGAAAACAGAGTCATCGTTGACGCATGGAATCGTCGGGGGGACCTTTGCGTCACTACTTGGCCACGAAATCGTCGCCTAAAACGAGTCCTTTGTTGGCCTTGAAATCGCCACTTTGAAATATGAGTGGCGACTCCGCGTATGGAGTCGACGGCGTGGAAGGGAGTTCACGAGGGAGGCGTGAAATCGATAGCAAAAATAGATTCATGTTTGGCGCATGGAATCGTCAAACACACTATGCCGATCTTCGATCCAGAAATCGTCGGCAAGAGGCACCTCTAGAGCGAGAAATCATCTTTGAAAGCCAGTCCGGTGACCGGATGGAATCGACGACACCTACTAATTCACGGGTGATGAATGAAATCAATAGAGAAAACAGAGTCATCGTTGACGCATGGAATCGTCGAGGACACTGCGTCACTACTTGACACGAAATCGTCGGCTAAAACGAGTCACTTTTGGCCTTGAAATCGCCTTTGAAATATGAGTGGCAGCTCACGTATGGAGTCGACGGCGTCAAAGAGTTCACGAGGAGCGTGAAATCGATAGCAAAAATAGATTCATGTTTGACGCATGGAATCGCCAAACACACTATGCGGTCTTGATCGAAATCGTCGATAAAGCTTGTTAGAACGGAAATCATCTTTGAAGCTGAGTCACGGGCGCGGATGGAATCGGCGGCACCTACTAATTCACGGGTGACGAATGAAATCAATAGAAAAGCGAGTCATCGTTGGCGCATGGAATCGTCGGGGGATTTGCGTCACTTTCGACTAAATACAAGCGAGTCCTTTTGGCCTTGAAATCGCCCTCTGAAATATGAGTGGCGGCTCACGTATCGAGTCACGGCGTCAAAGAGTTCACGAGGTGGCGTGAAATCGATAGCAAAAATAGATTCATGTTTGACGCATGGAATCGCCAAACACACTGCCCAGTCTTTGATCCGGAAATCGTCGGCGTGAGCCTAGCAACGGAAATCATCTTTGAGCGAGTCACGGTGACGGATGGAATCGGCGGCACCTACTAATTCACGGGTGACGAATGAAATCAATAGAGAAAAGAGAGTCATCGTTGAGCGCATGGAATCGTCGGGGGACAACTGCGTCCTCTTGACTGAAATCGTCGGCTAAAACGAGTCCTTGTTGGCCTTGAAATCGCCTTTGAAATATGAGTGGCGGCTCACGTATGGGTCGACGGCGTCAAAGAGTTCACGAGGAGGCGTGAAATCGATAGCAAAAATAGATTCATGTTTGACGCATGGAATCGTCAAACACACATGCCGATCTTGATCCGAAATCGTCGGCGAGAAAGCTGAGGCACTCTAGAATGAGAAATCATCTTTGAAGCGAGTCACGGGTGACGGATGGAATCGACGGCACCTACTAATTCACGGGTGACGAATGAAATCAATAGAGAAAACAGAGTCATCGTTGACGCATGGAATCGTCGGGGACACTGCGTCACTCTTGCGACTGAAATCGTCGGCTAAAAACGAGAGTCCTTTGTTGGCCTTGAAATCGCCAATGAAATATGAGTGGCAGCTCACGTATGGAGTCGACAGCGTCAAAGAGTTCACGAGGGAGGCTTGAAATCGATAGCAAAAATAGATTCATGTTTGACGCATGGAATCATCAAACACACATGCCGGTCTTGATCCGAAATCGTCGGCCGGCGAGGCACTCTAGAACGACAAATCATCTTTGAAGCTGAGTCACGGGTGACGGATGGAATCGACGGCACCTACTAATTCACGGGTGACGAATGAAATCAATAGAGAAAAAAGAGAGTCATCGTTGGCGCATGGAATCGTCGGGGGACAACTGCGTCCTGCGGACACGAAATCGTCGGCTAAACGAGTCCTTTGTTGGCCTTGAAATTGCCACGAAATATGAGTGGCGGCTCACGTATGGAGTCGGCGGCGTTAAAGAGTTCACGAGGAGGGGGGGGTGAAATCGATAGAAAAAATAGATTCATGTTTGACGCATGGAATCGGCAAACACACTATGCCGGTCGGCCAATCGTCGGCAAAAGCGAGCACTCTAGAACGAGAAATCATCTTTGAAGCGAGTCACCGGCGACGGATGGAATCGACGGCACCTCCTAATTCACGGGTGACGAATGAAATCAATAGAGAAAAGAGAGTCATCGTTGACGCATGGAATCGTCAGGGGGACAGCTGCGTCTCTTGCGACTGGAAATCGTCGGCTAAAACGAGAGTCACTTGTTGGCCTTGAAATCGCCTTTGAAATATGAGTGGCGGCTCCACGTATGGAGTCGACGGCGTCAAAGAGTACACGAGGAGGCGTGAAATCGATAGCAAAAATAGATTCATGTTTGACGCATGGAATCGTCAAACACACTATGCCGATCTTTGTCCGATCAATCGTCGTGCGCGAGGCACTCTAGAAGCGGGAAATCATCTTTGAAGCTGAGTCACGGGTGACGGATGGAATCCCCGGCACCCTCCTAATTCACGGGTGACGAATGAAATCAATAGAGAAAACAGAGTCATCGTTGATCGATGGAATCGTCGGGGGCGCTTAACCAATCGTCGGCTAAAACGGAGTCACTTTTTGGCCTTGAAATCGCCACTTTGAAATATGAGTGGCGGCTCACGTATGGAGGTCGACGGCGTCAAAGAGTTCACGAGGGGGGCATGAAATCGATAGCAAAAATAGATTCATGTTTGACGCATGGAATCGTCAAACACACTATGCCGAGTGCGATCCGAAATCGTCGGCGAACCGAGGCACTCTAGAACGAGAAATCATCTTTGAGCGAGTCACGGGCGACGGATGGAATCGGCAGCACCTACTAATTCGCGGGTGACGAATGAAATCAATAGAGAAAACGAGTCATCGTTGGCGCATGGAGATGCGTCGGGGGCTGCGTCACTCGCTTGAATCGTCGGCTAAACCAGGAGTCCTTTTTGGCCTTCAAATCGCCATGAAATATGAGTGGCGGCTCACGTATGGAGTCGGCAGCGTCAAAGAGTTCACGAGGGGGGCGTGAAATCGATAGCAAAAATAGATTCATGTTTGGCGCATGGAATCGCCAAACACACTATGCCGATGTGCGATCCGAAATCGTCGGGTAGACGGAAGGCAATCTAGAACGAGAAATCATCTTTGAAAGCGAGTCACGGGTGACGGATGGAATCGACGGCACCTACTAATTCACGGGTGGCGAATGAAATCAATGGAGAAAAAAGAGTCATCGTTGGCGCATGGAATCGTCGGGGGACATGCGTCACTAATTCGCCGACTGAAATCGTCGGCTAAAACGAGTCCTTTGTTGGCCTTGAAATCGCCAACGAAATATGAGTGGCGGCTCACGTATGGAGTTTGACGGCGTCAAAGAGTTCACGAGGGAGCGTGAAATGGATAGCAAAAATAGATTCATGTTTGACGCATGGAATCGCCAAACACACATGCCGGTGTTCGATCCGAAATCGTCGGCTCGAGGCACTCTAGAACGAGAAATCATCTTTGAAGCTGAGTCACGGTGGCGGATGGAATCGCCGGCACCTACTAATTCACGGGTGACGAATGAAATCAATAGAGAAAATAGAGTCATCGTTGACGCATGGAATCGTCGGGGGACAACTGCGTCACTGCTGAGACACAGAAATCGTCGGCTAAAACGGAGTCACTTTGTTGGCCTACGAAATCGCCCTGTGAAATATGAGTGGCGGCTCGCGTATGGAGTCGACGGCGTCAAAGAGTTCACGAGGAGGCGTGAAATCGATAAGCAAAAATAGATTCATGTTTGACGCATGGAATCGTCAAACACACTATGCCAGTCTTTGATCCGAGAAATCGTCGGCGGCCGAGGCAATGTAGAGCGAGCAATCATCTTTGAGCGGAGTCACGGTTGACGGATGGAATCGGCGGCACCTACCAATTCACGGGCGACGAATGAAATCAATAGAGAAAAGCGAGTCATCGTTGACGGGTGGAATTCATGGGGGGACCTTGCGTCACCTCTTGCACGAAAATCGTCAGCTAAAAAACGAGTCCTTTGTTGGCCTTCGAAATTGCCAGCGAAATATGAGTGGCGGCTCGCGTATGGAGTCGGCGGCGTCAAAAGAAGTTCACGAGGGAGGGCGTGAAATCGATAGCAAAAATAGATTCATGTTTGCCGCATGGAATCGCCAAACACACTATGCCGATCTTGCGATCGTGAGCAATCGTTAGCCCAAAGGCGAGGCACTCTAAGAACGAGAAATCATCTTTGAAAGCGAGTCACGGGCGACGGATGGAATCGACGGCACCTACTAAGTCACGGGTGTGAATGAAATCAATAGAAAAGAGAGTCATCGTTGACGCGTGGAATCGTCGGGGACCCCTACGTCCTAACTACCTGGCACGAAATCGTCGGCTAAAACGGAGTCCTTGTTGGCCTTGAAATCCCCTTGAAATATGAGTGGCGGCTCACGTATGGAGTCGACGGCGTCGAAGAGTTCACGAGGGGCGTGAAATCGATAGTAAAAATAGATTCATGTTTGACGCATGGAATCGTCAAACACACTATGCCGATCTTTGATCCGAGAAATCGTCGGTGGCGAGGCACTTCTAGAACGGAAATCATCTTTGGCTGAGTCACGGTGACGGATGGAATCGGCACCTCCTAATTCACGGGTGACGAATGAAATCAATAGAAAATCGAGTCATCGTTGACGCATGGAATCGATCGGGGACCTTTGCGTCACTAGCGACCGAAATCGTCGGCTAAAACGAGTCACTTTTGGCCTTGAAATCGCCACGAAATATGAGTGGCGGCTCACGTATGGAGTCGACAGGCGTCAAGAGTTCACGAGGGAGAGCGTGAAATCGATAGCAAAAATAGATTCATGTTTGACGCATGGAATCGTCAAACACACATGCCGATCTTGATCCGAAATCGTCGGCGAAAGCTGAGGCACTCTAGAACGAGAAATCATCTTTGGGCGAGTCACGGGAGGCGGATGGAATCAATGACACCTACTAAGTCACGGGTGCGAATGAAATCAATGGAGAAAAGAGAGTCATCGTTGACGCATGGAATCGTCGGGGGACAACTGCGTCACTGCGGCTGAAATCGTCGGCTAAACGACCACTGTGTTGGCCTTGAAATCGCCCTCGAAATATGAGTGGCGGCTCACGTATGGAGTCAACGGCGTCAAAGAGTTCACGGGGAGGCGTGAAATCGATAGTAAAAATAGATTCATGTTTGACGCATGGAATCACCAAACACGCTATGCAGTGTTGATCGAAATCGTCGTGCGAAAACTGAGGCAATCTGAAACGGGAAATCATCTTTGAGCCAGTCACGGCTAGCGGATGGAATAATGACACCTACTAATTCACGGGTGGCGAATGAAATCAATAGAGAAGAGAGTCATCGTTGACGCATGGAATCATCGAGGACAACTGCGTTACCTTCTGAAATCATCGGCTAAACGAGTCTTTGTTGGCCTTGAAATCGCCATTGAAGGCAAGAGTGGCGGCACAGCGTATGGAGTCGGTAGCGTTCAAAGAGTTGACGAGGAGGCGTAAAATGCGATAGAAAAAATAGATTCATGTTTGACGCATGGAATCGCCAAACACCCTATGCTCGTGGTGACCAGTAATCGTCGGCTGGCCCGGAGCCACTCTAGAGCGAGGAAATCATCTTTGAAGCTGAGTCACGGTGGACGGATGGAATCAGCCGCATCTACTAATTCACGGGTGACGAATGAAATCAATAGAAAAAGAAGTCATCGTTAGCGCCTTGAGTCGTCGGGGGGACAACTGCGTCCTTCTTCGACACGAAATCGTCGGCTAAACGCGTCCTTTGGCCTCAGAAATCGCCATTGAAATATGAGTTGCGGCTCACGTATGGAGTCGTCGGCTCTCGAAGAGTTCACGGGCGGCGTGGAAATCGATAGCAAAAATAGATTCATGTTTGACTATGGAATGCCAGAGACACATGCCGATCTTTGATCACAGAAATCGTAGTGGCCCAAAGCTGAGGTACTCTAGAGCGAGAAATCATCTTTGAAAGCGAGTCACGGGCGCGGATGGAATCGACGGGCACTTGAGGCTAGTCGGGTGACGAGTGAAATCAATAGAAAACAAGTCATCATTAGCGCATGGAATCGTCGGAATGCGTTACTATTGTGGGAAATCATCAGTCTAAAACGTCTGGTGTGGCCTCAAGAAATCGCCCTTTGAAATATGAGTGGCGGCTCCACGTATGGGTCGATGGTGTAAAGAAGACTTCACGAGGAGGCGTGAGATCGGTACAAAAATAGATTTCATGTTTGGCGCGTATGGAATCGTCACACACACTATGCCGATTGCTCATCTCTGATCATCGACGGCTGAGCCACTCTAGAACGGGAAATCATCTTTGAAAGCTGAGTCACGGGCGGCGGATGGAATCGACAAGCACCTACTAATTCACGGTGGCCGAATGAATTCAATAGAGAAAACTAGTCATCGTTGGCGCGTACGGCATGTGGGGGACAACTACGTCACTACTTGACACGAAATGAATCATCTAAAACGAGTCACTGTTGGCCTAGAAATCGCCTTTGAAATATGAGTGGCGGCTCACGTAATGGGTCGGCGGCGTCGAAGAGTTCACGAGGAGGTGTGAAATCGACTAGCAAAAATAGATTCATGTTTGATGCGTAGAATCGTCGAGCACACTATGCGATGCTTTGATCCGGAAATCAGCGGCGGGCACTACTAGCAGGCAATCATCTTTGAAGCGGAGTCCGGGCGCGGAGATGGAATCGGCAGCACCTCTTAGTGCTGGGGTGACGAATGAAATCAATAGAAAAGCAGAGTCATCGTTGGACGCATGGAATCGTCGAGAGGGACCTTAGGTGCGTCACTAACGGCTTTGAAATCATTGATGTAAAACGGAGTCCATTGACGGCTTGAAGTCGCCACGAAATATGAGTAGCGGCTCACGTATCGTCGACAGCGTCGAAAGAGTTCACGAGGAGGCTTGAAATCGATGGCAAAAATAGATTCATGTTTGGCCGCATAGAATTGCACAAACACACATGCCGAGTGCTGATCCGAGGAAATCGTCGGCAAAGGCTGAGGCACTCTAGAGCGACAAATCATCTTTGAAAGCTGAGTCACGGGCGACGGATAGAATCGACAGCACCCTCCTAATTCACGGGGGAGCAGATGAAATCAAACATAGAAAACGAGTCATCGTTCGACGCTAGAATCGTCGGGGGACAACTGCGTCACTGCCACGAAATCGTCGGCTAAACAGTCCTTTGTTGGCCTTGAAATTACCATTCAAATATGAGTGGCGGCTCACGTATGGAGTCGGCAGCGTTAAAGGTTCACGAGGGGCGTGAAATCGATAGC
>JAGMVL010000823.1:0-107554 GCA_019202695.1 Populus x sibirica
ATTCTTGTCCATTTTTTGAAGCCATTCTTTGTCGGCCTCTCCTTAGATTTTTAACTATATGCACGGGTTATAGAGCTCCGATTCAAGGACGAACCACTTTATGGGCGTTGGAAAGGTAAGACATGAGGCTACAAGTTCTAAGGTTTGAAAAGCGAATCCAGTTCTACCTCTAAGATGTAAGTCAAAATCGCTTATTAGCAAACACTTGGGTATTCTTTAACGTCGCAACATTCTGTTCATTTTTTGAACTATTCTTGTCGATCTCTCCTCAGATTTTTAACTATGTCTGGAGTTATGAGAACTTAGATTCAAAGAAAAAATTTATGGCGTTGGGAAGGTAAGACATGAGGCTACAAGTTGTATGTTTTAAGAAGAACTGAATTCACCTCTAAGATAGTCAAAATCGCTCATTAACAAACACTTGGGTATTCTGTCCATTTTTGCTGTTCTTTGTCTCGACCTCTCCTTAGATTTTTAACTATATGCACGAGTTATAGAACTCCGATTCAAGTGACTTTATGGCGTTGGAAGAAGGTAAGACATGAGGCTACAAGTTTTATGTTTTTTGAAGAACCCATTTCTGCTTTTAAGATAGTCAAAATCGCTCATTAACAAACACTTGAACATTACTTGTCCAGTTTTGGTATTCTTGTCGACCTCTCCTCAAATTTTTAACTATATCTGGGTTATAGAACTCCAATTCAAGTGAACGTTATGAGCGTTGGAAAGGTGAGACTTGAGGCTACAAGTTCTATGTTTTGAAGCTGAGAACCGGTTAGAACTACATCCAAGGTAGGTAAAAATGATCATTAACAAACACCAACTAGTTTCCGTACATCCATTTTGTGTATTCTTTATCGTGACCTCTCCTCAGTTTTTAACTATACGGAGTTATAGAACTGACAGTTCAAGCCCAGGACTTTTGTAAGCGTTGGAAAAGTGAACATGAGCCTACCAAGTGCTATGTTTTAAGAAGAACCTGGTTACGCCTCTAAGATAGTCAAAATCGCTCATTAACAAACACTTGGTACATTCGCATCCATTTTTTGAAGCTATTTGGCATGCGACCTCTACTTAGATTTTTAACTATACTCTGGGTTATAGAACTCAATTCAAGAACATTATGGCCACGATTTGGAAGGTAAGACATGAGGCTACAAGTTCTATGTTTTGAGATGAACCCAGTTCTTACCTTCCAAGATAGTCAAAAACGCTCATTAACAAACACTTGGGTAAATTCTTGTCCAGCGATTTTGTCCATTTTTGAGCTAGCTTGTCGACCTCTCCTTAGATTTTTAACTATATCTGGAGTTATAGAACTCTAATTCAAGTGAGAATTTGTGGCGTTGGAAAGGTAAGACCATGAGGCTAACAGTTCTATATTTTGAGATAGAACCCAATTATGCCTCTAAGATAGTCAAAATCGATGATTAGCAAACACTTGCGATGTCCACGATGCATCCTTTGTCGTTTCTTGCAGCTGACTCTTGTTTGTTTTTGAGGAATTCGCTCTGACATTATTTACCCTCTTTTACGTACCGGCCTCTCCTCAGATTTTTAACTATCTGTGGAGTTATAGAACTCTGATTCAAGCGAACTTTGTGGCGTTGGAAAGGTAAGACATGAGGCTACAAAGTTCTATGTTTTGGGTTTAACCCGGTTTTACCTCTAGGATAGTCAAAATGACTCATTAACAAACACTTGGATTTCTATATACATTGTCCATTTTTTGAACTATTCTTGTCGACCTCTCCCCAGATTTTTAACTATATCTGGAGTTATAGAACTTCGATTCAAGCGAACTTTATGGCGTTGGAAAGGTAAGACATGAGGCTACAAGTTCTATGTTTTGAGAAGAACCCTAGTTCCGCCTCTAAGATAGTCAAAATCGCTCGTTAACATACACTTGGGTATTCTTGTAATTATTTGTCGCATTTTTAGGTATTCTTGTCGACCTCTCCTCAGATTTGTAACTATATCTGGAGTTATAGGACTCCGATTCAAGAGCGAAATTTATGGCGTTGGAAAGGTAAGACATGAGGCTACAAGTTCTCTATTTTGGGGGAAGAACCCAGTTCTGCCTTTAAGATAATCAAAATCGCTCGTTAACGACACTTGAATTCATGACTATTCTCGTCCATTTTGAGCATTCTTGTCGACCTCTCCTCAGATTCTAACTATATCTGGAGTTATAGAACTCCGATTTAAGCGAACTTTATGGCATTGGAAAGTTTAAGACATGGGGCTCTGAGTTCTATGTTTTGTGATGAACCCATTTGTACCTCTAAGATAGTTAAAATAGCTCATTAACAAACACTTGGAGTATTCTTGTCCACCATTCTTGTCAGTTTTGAGTCCATTCTTTGTCGAGTCTCACCACAGTTTGCAACTATATCGGTTGGGGTTACAGAGCTCCGATTAATGAAAAATCTATGGCATTGGAATGGTTAGACTTGGGGCTACAAGTTCTATGTTTTAGGATGAACCCAGTTCGCCTCTAGGATAGTCAAAATCGCTCATTAACAAACACTTGGGTATTCTTGTCCATTTTTGAAGCTATTCTTGTCGACCTCTCCTTAGATTTTTAACTATATCTGGAGTTATAGAACTCCGATTCAAGCGAACTTTATGGCGTTGGAAAGGTAAGACATGAGGCTACAAGTTCTATGTTTTGAGAAGAACCCATTTCTGCCATTCTAAGATAGTCAAAATCGCTCATTAACAAACACTACTTGTCCAGGCTATTCTTATCCATTTTTGAGCTGTTCTTGTCGACCTCTCCTCAGATTTTTAACTATATATGGAGTTATAGAACTCAATTCAAGTGAACTTTATGGCGTTGGAAAGGTAAGACATGAGGCTACAAGTTCTATGTTTTGAGAAGAACCCAGTTCTGCCTCTAAGGTAGTCAAAATCGCTCATTAACAAACCCTTGGACTATTCATGTCCATTTTGAAGCTATTCCTGTCGACCTCTCCTTGGATTTTTAACTATATCTGGAGTTATAGAACTCCGATTCAAGCGAACTTTATGGCGTTGGAAAGGTAAGACATGAGGCTACAAGTTCTATGTTTTGTGATGAACCCAGTTACGCCTCTAAGATAGTCAAAATCGCTCATTAGAAACAACGTTATGCTGTGGTCAACATTCTTGTCCATTTTTGAGCTATTCTTGTCGACCTCTCCTCAGATTTTTAACTATATGCGGAGTTATAGAACTCCGATTCAAAGAACTTTATGGCGTTGGAAAGGTAAGACATGAGGCCTACCAGTTCATGTTTTGGGATGAACCCAGTTCTCCCTCTAAGATAGTCAAATCGCTCATTAACAAACATTCTTTGACATCTATTCTTGTCCATTTTGGTATTCTTGTTGACCTCTCCTTAGATTTTTTAACTATATCAGGGGTTATAGAACTCCGATTCAAGCAAAATTTATGGCGTTGGAAGGTAAGACATGAGGCTACAAGTTCTATGTTTTGAGAAAGAACCCATTTACACCTCTAAGATAGTAAAATCACTCATTAACAAACACTTGGAACATTCTTGTCCATTTTGGTATTCTTGTGACCTCTCCTCAGATTTTTAACTATATCTGGAGTTATAGAACTCCAATTCAAGTAAAACTTTATGGCGTTGGAAAGGTAAGACATTGAGGCTACAAGTTCTATGTTTTGGGGATGAACCCAGGTTCGCCTCTAAGATAGTCAAAATCGCTCATTAACAAACACTTGGTCCATTCTTGTCCATTTTTGGCTTATTCTTTGTCGACCTCTCCTTAGATTTTTAACTATGTCACGGGTTATAGAACTCGATTCAAGCAGAACTTTATGGCGTTGGAAAGGTAAGACATGAGGCTACAAGTTCTATGTTTTGAGAAGAACCCGGTTACGCCTCTAAGATAGTCAAAATCGCTCATTAACAAACACTTGGAGGATTTATTCGTGTCCATTATTCTTTTATCCATTTTTAGTGATAACTGTCTGACCTCCTCGAGATTTTTAACTATATCACAGGTTATAGAACTCCGATTCAAGCCAAATTTATGGGCGTTTGGAAAGGTAAGACATGAGGCTACAAGTTCTATGTTTTGGGAAGAACCCGGTTAGAGCCTCTAAGATAGTCAAAATCGCTCATTAACAAACACTTGGGTATTCTTGTCCATTTTTGAGTATTCTTTGTCGACCTCTCCCTCGATTTTTAACTATATGCGGGTTATAGAACTCCGATTCAAGTGAAATTTATGGCGTTAGAAAGGTAAGACATGAGGCTACAAGTTCTATGTTTTGCGATGAACCAATTTGTGCCTCTAAGATAGTCAAAATCGCTCATTAACAAACACTTGGTATTCTTGTCCATTTTGAGTATTCTTGTGACCTCTCCTATGATTTTTAACTATATCAGGGTTATAGAACTCGGATTCAAGGAACTTTATGGCGTTGGAAAGGTAAGACATGAGGCTACAAGTTCTATGTTTTGAGATGAACCCAGTTCCGCCTCTAAGGTAGTCAAAATCGCTCATTAACAAACACATGCTATACTTTGTCCAGCATTTCATGTCCATTTTGGACTATCTTTGTCGACCTCTCCTCAGATTTTTAACTATATCGGAGTTATAGAACTCCGATTCAAGCGAAATTTGTGGCGTTGGAAAGGTAAGACATGAGGCTACAAGTTCTATGTTTTGGGATGAACCAGGTTCTGCATCTAAGGTAGTCAAAATCACTCATTAACAGACACTTGGTCAACCATTGTTGTCCATTTTTGAGTTATTCTTGTTCGACCTCTCCTCAGACTTTTAACTATATCTGGAGTTATAGAACTCGATTCAAGCGAAATTTATAGGCGTTGGAAAGGTAAGACATGAGGCTACAAGTTCTATGTTTTGGGATGAACCCAGTTCACGCATCTAAGGTAGTCGAAATCACTGATTAACAAACATTTTGGTATTATTCTTGTCCATTTTGATCCATTTGAGCTATTCTTGACTCTCTCCTCAGATTTTTAACTATATCAAAGGTTATAGAACTCCGATTCAAGCAAAATTTATGGAGTTGGTAAGTTAAGACATGAGGCTACAAGTTCCATGTTTTGAGATGAACCCAGTTATGGCTCTAAGGTGGTCAAAATTGATCATTAACAAACACGTGAAGCATTCTTGTACAGTTTTGAGGTATACTTTGTCGACCTCTCCTCGGATTTTTAACTATATCTGCGAGGTTCACTAGATCTACGATTCAATTGCTAAATTCATGGAGTTGGAAAGGTGAGACTTGAGGCTACAAGTTCTATGTTTTGGGATAGAACCAAGTTCCGCCTCTAGGATAGTCAAAATAAGCTCATTAACAAACACATGGACGTGATTCTTGTCCAGCGTACTAATCTCTTGCGCCCATAACTTATCTGACCTCTCCTCGGATTGTAACTATATATGGAGGTTATAGAACTCTGATTCAAGTGAAATTTATGGCGTTGGAAATGTAAGACATGAGGCTCTAAGTTCCATGTTTTGTGATGAACTTGAAGTTATGCCTCTAAGATGGTCAAAATCAATCATTAACAAACACTTGGATCATTTTGTGCAATTTTTGCCATTTTGGTATTCAATGTCGGCCTCTCCTCAGAAATGTAACTATATGCGGGAGTTATGGAACTTCGATTCAAGTGAACTTTATGGCGTTGGAAAGTTAAGACATGAGGCTACAAGTTCTATGTTTTGAGAAGAACCCGGGTTATGCCTCTAAGGTAGTCAAAATCGCTCATTAACAAACACTTGGGATTCTTGTCCAACTTCTTGTCCATTTTGACCATTCTTGTCGACCTCTCCTCAGATTTTTAACTATATCTGGAGTTATAGAACTCCGATTCAAGCGAAATTTATGGCGTTGGAAAGGTAAGACATGAGGCTACAAGTTCTATGTTTTGAGAAGAACCCAGTTCTGCCTCTAAGATAGTCAAAATCGCTCATTAACAAACACTTGGTACATTCATGTCCAATTTTTGCTATTCTTGTCGACCTCTCCTCAGATTTTTAACTGTATACGGAGTTATAGAACTCCGATTCAAGCGAAATTTATGGCGTTGGAAAGTTAAGACACTTGAGGCTACAACTTCTATGTTTTGAGAATGAACTTAGTTGTACCTCTAAGGTAGTCAAAATCACTCAATAACAAACACTTGGACTATTCTTGTCCAAGGTGTGGTTTTTTGTAAGCTATTCTTTGTCGTACCTCTACTCAGAGTTTTAACTATATGAAAAGTTACTCGAACTCCGATTCAAGAAAAATATATGGCGTTGGTAAGGTAAGACATGAGGGCTACAAGGTCTATGTTTTGGGAAGATCCCATTTTTGCCTCTAAGGTAGTCAAAATCACTCATTAACAAACACTTGGGTATTCTTTTCAAACATTGTCCGTTTTGTGACTCACCTTGTCGACCTCTCCTCGGATTTTTAACTATATTACGGAGTTATAGAACTCCGATTCAAACGAAATTTACGGAATTGGAAGAGGTAAGTTTTGAGGCTTCAAGTTCTATGTTTTGGGAAGAGACTCAAGTTACGTATCTAAGATAGTCAAAATCGCTCTTTATCTAGTATACTTGGACATTCAATCCAAATATTGAAGTACATAAGTTTGGGAGGCTCTAACTTCTCGCCCTCTCTTCCGGTTTGCACCTCCTCAGTTTCTGGAGTTTTAGAGCTGCGAGTCACGCAAACTTTATGGCGTTAGAAAGGAAATGGACATGATGGTATGGGTTCTATGTCTTTGGGATGAACTTCAGTTTTGCCTCTAAGACGGAGTCAAAATCGCTCATTAACAAACACTTGGTACTTCTTTTGTCCTTTTTGCCCATTCTTGTACGGCCTCTCCTCAGATTTGTAACTATATCTGGAGATATAGGGAACTCCGATTCAAGCGAAATTTATGGGCGTTGGAAAGGTAAGACTTGAGGCTACAAGTTCTATGTTTAGGGGAAGAACCAGATTCTACATCTAAGATGAGTTTAAATCACTCACTAACAAACACTTGGGACATCCCAGTTTTATTGTCCATTTCTTGGTATATTCTTGTCGACCTCTCCTCAAGATTTGTAACTATATCTGGGTTATAGAACTCCAATTCAAAGAAAAATTCATGGAGTTTTAAAGGTTAAAAATGAAACTAAAAGTTCTATGTTTTGGGATGAACCCGATTGTGCTTCTAGGATAGTCAAAATCGCTCATCAACAAACACTTGGACCATTCAAATCCATTTTGAGCTAATGCAAATGTCGGCCTCTCCTCAGATTTGTAACTATATCTAGAGTTATAGAACTCCAATTCTAGCAAATTTTTTGGCATTGGAAAGGTAGACCTTGGGGCTAAAGGTTCTATGTTTTGGGATGGCCCGGTTCTCCCTCAATGATAGTCAAAATCGATCATCAACAACCACTTGGACCGTTCTTTGTCCATTTGTTTGATTATTCATGTCGAGACCTCCTTGATTTTTAACTATATTTTGAGTTATAAACTCCGATTCAAGTAAAATTTATGGCATTGGAAAGGTAAGACGCACAGAGGCTACAAGTTCTATGTTTTGTGAAGAACTCTGTTTTCTCCCTCTATGATAGTCAAAATGGCTCATCAACAACCTTGGACCAATTTATTGTCCATTTCTTATTTATTCTTTGTCTGTATCTCCTCAGATTTGTAACTATATCTGGAGTTATAGAACTCCGATTCAAGAAAAATTCATTGAGTTCGAAAGGTAAAAAATGAGGCTAAAAGTTCTATGTTTTAGGATGAACTGAGTTGTGCTTCCAGGATAGTCAAAATCGCTCATCAACAAACAACCCCTTGGACCATTATTACCTGTTTGAGCTAATCTTGTCAGCCTCTCCTCCAGGATTGTAACTATACTCACGGGTTATAGAACTCCAATTCACACTAAATTTTTGAAGCATTGAAAGGTAAGACATGAGGCTAAAAGTTTAATATGTTTTGGGATAAGATCCCAGTTCTCCCACCATGATAGTCAAATCGATCATCAACAAACAAATGAAGGCCGGACCGTTCTTGTCCATTTTTGAACTGTTACTGTCGACATCTCACAAATTTTTTAACTATATCTGGAGTTATAGAACTCCGATTCAAAAAAAATATTAACGGCATTGGAAAAGGTAAGACATGAGGCTAAAAGTTCTATGTTTTGGGATGGACTCAGTTCTCCCCCTAAGCCAGTAGTCAAAATCGATCATCAACAACCACTAATGGTGAATTCAGATCCATTTTTGGTATTCTTGTCGACCTCTCCTCAGATTTTTAACTATATCTGGGTTATAGAATTCCGATTCAAGTGAAATTTATGGCGTTGGAAAGGTAAGACACTTGAGGCTACAAGTTCTATGATTTGGGAGAAGAACCCTGTTCTACCTCTGAGATAGTCAAAATCGCTCATTAACAAACACTGGGTATTCTTTATTTTGTCCATTTTTGGTATTCTTTGTCGGCCTCTCCTCAGATTTTTAACTATATCTGGGGTTATAGAACTCCGATTCAAGCGAACTTTATGGCGTTGGAAAGGTAAGACCCATGAGGCTACAAGTTCTATGTTTTTGAGAAGAACCCAGTTCTGCCTCTAAGATAGTCAAAATCGCTCATAAACAAACACTTGGACCGTTATTGTCCATTTTTGAATTTTACTTGTCGACCTCTCCTCAGTTTTGTAACTATTCTGGAGTTATAGAACTCCAATTCAAGCAAAATTTGTGGCGTTGGAAAGGTAAGACATGAGGCTACAAGTTCTATGTTTTGGGATGAACCCATTTCCCTCTACGATAGTCAAAATCGCTCATCAACAAACACTTGGACTCTGCCATTTTCGTCCATTTTTAAACTGTTACTGTCTGACCTCTCCTCAGATTTGTAACTATATCTAGAGTTATAGAACTCCGATTCAAGCAAAATTTATGGCAATGGAAAGGTAAGACATGAGGCTACAAGTTCTATGTTTTGGGATAAACCCAGTTGTGCTTCTAGGATAGTCAAAATCGCTCATCAACAAACACTTGGACTGTCTATCTTGTCCATTTTTGAGTATTCTTGTCGACCTCTCCTCGGATTTGTAACTATATCTGGAGTTATAGAACTCCGATTCAAGAAAAATTTATGGCGTTGGAAAGGTAAGACATGAGGCTACATGTTCTATGTTTTGGGAAGAAACCAGTTCAGCATCTAAGATAGTCAAAATCGCTCATCAACAAACACTTGGACCATTCTGTCCATTTTTGGTATTCTTCGTCTGACCTCTCCTGGATTTGGTAACTATATCTGGAGTTATAGAACTCCGATTCAAGAAAAATTCATGGAGTTGGAAAGGTAAAAAATGAGGCTAAAAGTTCTATGTTTTGGGATGAACCCATTTGTGCTTCTAGGATAGTCAAAATCGCTCATCAACAAACACTTGGACCATTTCAGGCTTGTCCATTTTTGAAGCTATTCTTGTCGACCTCTCCTCGGATTTATAACTATATCTCGGAGTTATAGAACTCCGATTCAAGCAAAAATTACTGGCGTTCGAAAGGTAAGACATGACGCTAAAATTCTATGTTTTGGGATGAACCCACTTGTGCTTCTAGGATAGTCAAAATCGCTCATCAACAAACACTTGGACCGTTCTTTGTCCATTTTTGAACGCTATTCTTGTCGACCTCTCCTCGGATTTGTAACTATATCTATAGTTATAGAACTCCAATTCAAGAAAAATTTTTGGCGTTGGAAAGGTAAGACATGAGGCTGGAAGTTCTATGTTTTGGGATGAACCCATTTCTCGCCTCTAATATAGTCAAAATCGCTGATCAACAAACACTTGGGGAGCCGTCCATTTTTGTCCATTTTTAAGCGTTACGTCTCGACCTCTCCTCAGATTTTTAACTATATTCCGGGTGATAGAACTCGATTCAAGCCAAATTTATGTCATTGGAAAGGTAAGACATGAGGCTAAAATTTCCATGTTTTGGGATGAACCCAGTTCGCCTCTATGATAGTCAAAATCAGCTCATCAACAAACACTTGACCCTATTCTTGTCCATTTTTGGTATTCTTGTCGACCTCTCCTCGGATTTGTAACTATATTTGGAGTTATAGAACTCCGATTCAAGAAAAATTTATGGCGTTGGAAAGGTAAGACATGAGGCTAAAAGTTCTATGTGTTGGGATGAACCCAGTTTGTGCTTTTAGGATAGTCAAAATCGCTCATCAACAAACACTTGGGTATCTTGTCACTATTCATCCATTTTTGAGCTATTCGTTCGACCTCTCTTCGATTTGTAACTATATTTGGAGTTATAGAACTCGATTCAAGAAATATTTGTGGCGTTGGTAAGGTAAGACATGAGGCTACAAGGTCTATGGTTTTGGGAAGATCCCAGTTAAGCATCTAAGATAGTCAAAATAGCTCATAACAACAAACACTTTACATCTGTCCATTTTTGAACTCTTAGTCGACCTCTCCTCGATTTGTAACTATATCTGGAGTTATAGAACTACGATTCAAGCAACTTTATGGAATTGAAAAGGTAAGACATGAGGCTACAAGTTCTATGTTTTGGGAAGAACTCCGTTCGCTTCTCTAAGATAGTCAAAATCGCTCATAAACAACCACTTGGACCGTTATTGTCCATTTTATTAATTCTTGTCTCACCTCTCCTCGCTTTTTAACTATATCTCGAGTTATAGAACTCCGACTCAAGCGAAATTTATGGCGTTAGAAAGGTAAGACATGATGCTATAAGTTCTATGTTTTGGGATGAACCAGGCTTCTCCCTCTACGACAGTCAAAATCGCTCATTAACAAACACTTGGCAACGTTCTTGTCCATTTTTGAACATTACTGTCGACCTCTCCTCATATTTGTAACTATATCTAGAGATATAGAACTCCGATTCAAGCAACATGGAGGCGTTGGAAAGGTAAGACATGAGGCTACAAGTTATATGTTTTGGGAAGAACCCAGTTTCTGCATCTAAGATAGTTAAATCATCGCTCATTAACAAACACTTGGACGTTCTTGTCCAACTATTCAATCCATTTTGGTATCGTCGATCTCTCCTCAGATTTTAACTATATCACGGAGTTATAGAACTCCAATTCAAGAAAAATTTATGGAGTTGGAAAGGTAAGAAATGAGGCTAAAAGTTCTTTGTTTTGGGATGAACCCGGTTGTGCCTCTAGGATAGTCAAAATCGCTCATCAACAAACACTTGGACTTGTCTACTTGTTACCATCCATTTTGGCATTCTTATCCGACCTCTCCTCAGATTTTTAACTATATCTGGAGTTATAGAACTCCAATTCAAGAAAATTTTTTGGCATTGGAAAGGTAAGACAGGAGCCTAAAAGTTCTATGTTTTGGGGATGAACCCGGGTTCTGCCTCAATGATAGTCAAAATCGCTCATTAGCATCCTTGGATTGACTTGTCAAGCGCCCATTCTTGTCCATTTTTTGAGCTGTTACTATGTGTCCTCTCCTCGGATTTTTGACTATATTTGGAGGTTATAAAACTCCGATTCAAGAAAAAAATTTATGGTGTTGGAAAGGTAAGACATGAGGCTACAAGTTCTATGTTTTGGGAAGAACCCATTTCTTGAGTGCAAAATCGCTCATCAACAAACACTTGACGATCCATTTTTGAGCTATTCTCTCTGACCTCTCTTTAGATTTTTAACTATATCTGGAGTTATAGAACTCCAATTCAAGCAAAAGTTATGG
Source organism: Populus x sibirica (assembly GCA_019202695.1). NCBI lineage: Eukaryota > Viridiplantae > Streptophyta > Magnoliopsida > Malpighiales > Salicaceae > Populus > Populus x sibirica. The sequence goes on from JAGMVL010000823.1 coordinate 11,750, forward strand.
CGTTGGAAAGGTAAGATATGAGGCTACAAGTTCTATGTTTTGGGAAGAACCTAGTTCTGCATCTAAGGTAGTCAAAATCGCTCATTAACAAACACTTGGAGTCCATTATCTTGTCCATTTTTGAAGCGTTATTCTTGTTGTCCCTCTCCTCAGATGTTTGTACTATATCCGGAGTTATAGAACTCCGATTCAAGCAAAATGTATGGAGTTGGAAAGGTAAGACATGAGGCTACAAGTTCTATGTTTTGGGAAGAACCGAGTTCTGCCTCTAAGATAGTCAAAATCGCTCATCAACAAACACTTGGACCAGTTATTCTGTCCATTTTTGAACTATTCTTGTCGACCTCTCCTCGGATTTTTAACTATATCTGGAGTTATAGAACTCCGATTCAAGCAAAATTCATGGAGTTGGAAAGGTAAGAAATGAGGCTACAAGTTCTATGTTTTGGGATGAACCCGGTTGTGCCTCTAGGATAGTCAAAATCGCTCATTAACAAACACTTGGACCGTATTCTTGTCCATTTTTGAAGCTATTCTTGTCGACCTCTCCTCGGATTTTTAACTATATCTAGAGTTATAGAACTCGATTCAAGCAAAATTTATGGCGTTGGAAAGGTAAGACATGAGGCTAAAAGTTCTATGTTTGGGATGAACCCAGTTGTGCTTCTAGGATAGTCAAAATCGCTCATCAACAAACACTTGGAGTATTCTTGTCCATTTTTGAAGCTATTCTTGTCGACCTCTCCTCGGATTTGTAACTATATCTGGAGTTATAGAACTCCGATTCAAGAAAAATTCATGGAGTTGGAAAGGTAAAAAATGAGGCTAAAAGTTCTATGTTTTGGGATGAACCAGTTGTGCTTCTAGGATAGTCAAAATCGCTCATCAACAAACACTTGGACCGTTATTCTGTCCATTTTTGAGCTATTCTTGTCGACATCTCCTCAGATTTTTAACTATATCTGGAGTTATAAAACTCCGATTCAAGTAAACTTTATGGCATTGGAAAGGTAAGACATGAGGCTACAAGTTCTATGTTTTGGGAAGAACCCGTTGCATCTAAGATAGTCAAAATCGCTCATAAACAAACACTTGGACCGTTATTGTCCATTTTTGAAGTACTCCTTGTCTAACCTCTCCCTTCGCTTTTGTAACTATTTCGGAGTTATAGAACTCCAACTCAAGAAAAAATTTGTGGCGTTAGAAAGGTAAGATATGAGGCTAGAAGTTATATGTTTTGGGATGAACCCAGGTTCTCCCTCTAAGATAGTCAAAATCGCTCATCAACAAACACTTGGACGTATTCTTGTCCATTTTTAAGCCTGTTCTTGTGCTCGACCTCTCCTCGGATTTGTAACTATATCTAGAGTTATAGAACTCCGATTCAAGAAACATTTGCGGCGTTGGAAAGGTAAGACATGAGGCTACATGTTCTATGTTTTGGGAGGAACCCCGTTCCGCCTCAAAGATAGTCAAAATCGCTCATCAACAAACACTTGGGCATTCTTGTACCGTTATTGTCCGTTTTTGAACTGGCAGTATCGACCTCTCCTCAGATTTGTAACTATATCTAGAGTTATAGAACTCCGATTCAAGAAACATTTGCGGCGTTGGAAAGGTAAGACATGAGGCTACATGTTCTATGTTTTGGGAAGAACCCAGTTCTGCATCAAAGATAGTCAAAATCGCTCATCAACAAACACTTGGACCGTTGTAACATCGTCCATTTTTGAAGCTGTTCTTGTCGACATCTCCTCGATTTGTAAGTATATCCGGAGTTATAGAACTCCGATTCAAGAAAAATTCATGGAGTTGGAAAGGTAAAAAATGAGCCTAAAAGTTCTATGTTTTGGGATGAACCCAGTTGTGCTTCTAGGATAGTCAAAATCGCTCATCAACAAACACTTGGGGCCAATTCGGTCCATTTTTGGCATTCTTGTCGACCTCTCCTCCGATTTATAACTATATCGGAGTTATAGAACTCCGATTCAAGCAAAATTTGTGGCGCTCGAAAGGTAAGACATGAGGCTAAAAGTTCTATGTTTCGGGATGAACCCAGTTGTGCTTCTAGGATAGTCAAAATCGCTCATCAACAAACACTTGGACCATTAGTGTCAATTTTTGAACTGTTACTGTCTGACCTCTCCTCAGATTTGTAACTATATCTAGAGTTATAGAACTCCAATTCAAGCAAAATTTATGGCATTGGAAAGGTAAGACATGAGGCTAAAAGTTCTATGTTTTGGGATGAACCCAGGTTCTCCCTCTATGATAGTCAAAATCGCTCATCAACAAACACTTGGACCATTCTTGTCCATTTTTTGAACTGTTATTGTCTGACCTCTCCTCAGATTTATAACTATATCTGGAGTTATAGAACTCCGATTCAAGCAAAATTTACGGTGCTCGAAAGGTAAGACATGACGCTAAAAGTTCTATGTTTTGGGATGAACCCAGTTGTGCTTCTAGGATAGTCAAAATCGCTCATCAACAAACACTTGGGCAGTCATTCTGTCCATTTTTGAGGCTATTCTTGTCGACCTCTCATCGGCTTTGTAACTATATCTCGGAGTTATAGAACTCCGATTCAAGAAAAATTCATGGAGTTGGAAAGGTAAAAAATGAGGCTAAAAGTGCTATGTTTTGGGATGAACCCAGTTGTTGTGCTTCTAGGATAGTCAAAATCGCTCATCAACAAACACTTGGCCAGATTCTGTCCATTTTTGAAGCTATTCTTGTCGACTTCTCCTCGAGATTTATAACTATATACTGGAGTTATAGAACTCCAATTCGAGCAAAATTCATGAGCTCGAAAGGTAAGACATGAGGTTAAAAGTTCTATGTTTGGGATGAACCCGAGTTGTGCTTCTAGGATAGCCAAAATCGCTCATCAACAAACACATGGATCAATCTTGTCCCATTCTTGTGAAGCTATTCTTGTCGACCTCTCCTCGGATTTGTAACTATATCTGGAGTTATAGAACTCCGATTCAAGAAAAATTCATGGAGTTGGAAAGGTAAAAAATGAGGCTAAAAGTGCTATGTTTTGGGATGAACCCAGGTTCTGCCTCTAGGATAGCCAAAATCGCTCATCAACAAACACTGGGACCACTTGTCCATTCTTGAAGCTATGCTGTCGACCTCTCCTCGGATTTGTAACTATATTCGGAGTTATAGAACTCCGATTCAAGAAAAATTCATGGAGTTGGAAAGGTAAAAAATGAGGCTAAAAGTGCTATGTTTTGGGATGAACCTAGTTGTGCTTCTAGGATAGTCAAAATCGCTCATCAAAAAACACTTGGATGTCCAACCATCTTGTCCATTTTTGAACTATTATGATCGACCTCTCCTCCGATTTGTAACTATATCCGGAGTTATAGAACTCTAATTCAAGAGAAATTTATGGCGTTGGAAAGATAAGACATGAGGCTACAAGTTCTATGTTTTGGGAAGAAACCATTTTCGCCTCTAATATAGTCAAAATCACTCATAGACAAACACTTGGAATCTCTTGTCCACCAGTTCGTCCATTTTTGAGCTATTCTTGTCGACCTCTCCCTCGGATTTGTAACTATATCTAGAGGTATAGAACTCCAATTCAAGTAAAATTTATGGCATTGGAAAGTTAAGACATGAGGCTAAAAGTTCTATGTTTTGGGATGAACCCAGTTCTCCCTCTATGATAGTCAAAATCGCTCATCAACAAACACTTGGGGACCGTTCTTGTCCATTTTTGGGCCATTATTGTCGAGGCCTCTCCTCAGATTTGTAACTATATCTGGAGTTATAGAACTCTAATTCAAGAGAAATTTATGGCGTTGGAAAGGTAAGACATGAGGCTAAAAGTTCTATGTTTCGGGATGAACCCAGTTGTGCTTCTAGGATAGTCAAAATCGCTCATCAACAAACACTTGAGTATTCTTTGTCCATTTTTGGAATAATCTTGTCGAGCTCTCCTCAGATTTGTAACTATATCTAGAGTTATAGAACTCCAATTCAAGCAAAATTTATGGTATTGGAAAGGTAAGACATGAGGCTAAAAGTTCTATGTTTTGGGATGAACCCAGTTCTCCCTCTATGATAGTCAAAATCGCTCATCAACAAACACTTGACAGTTATTCTTGTCCATTTTGAAGCTATTCTTGTCGACCTCTCCTCAGATTTATAACTATATCTGGAGTTATAGAACTCCGATTCGAGCAAAATTTGTGGCGCTCGAAAGGTAAGACATGACGCTAAAAGTTCTATGTTTTGGGATGAACCCCGTTGTGCTTCTAGGATAGTCAAAATCGCTCATCAACAAACACTTGGGGTACCATTCTTGTCAACGCTTCTTGTCCATTTTTGAGGCATTCTTTGTCGACCTCTCATCGGCTTTGTAACTATATCTGGAGTTATAGCACTCCGATTCAAGAAAAATTCATGGAGTTGGAAAGGTAAAAAATGAGGCTAAAAGTGCTATGTTTTGGGATGAACCCAATTATGCTTCTAGGATAGTCAAAATCGCTCATCAACAAACACTTGGACGTTCTTGCATGTCCATTTTTGACGTATCGTGTCGACCTCTCCTCAGATTTATAACTATATCTGGAGTTATAGAACTCCGATTCGAGCAAAATTTGCGGCGCTCGAAAGGTAAGACATGAGGCTAAAAGTTCTATATTTCGGGATGAACCTAGTTGTGCTTCTAGGATAGTCAAAATCGCTCATCAAAAAACACTTGGACCATTACTGTCCATTTGTCCATTTCTATTTTCAAATCGACCTCTCCTCGGATTTGTAACTATATCTAGAGTTATAGAACTCCAATTCAAGCAAAATTTATGGCATTGGAAAGGTAAGACATGAGGCTAAAAGTTCTATGTTTTGGGATGAACCCACTTCACCTTCTATGATAGTCAAAATCGCTCATCAACAAACACTTGGACCGCATTCTTGTCCATTTTTGTCCATGTTGTTATTGTCTAACCTCTCCTCGGATTTATAACTATATCCGGAGTTATAGAACTCCGATTCAAGCAAAATTTACTCGGTGCTCGAAAGGTAAGACATGACGCTAAAAGTTCTATGTTTTGGGATGAACCAAGTTGTTAGCTTCTAGGATAGTCAAAATCGCTCATCAACAAACACTTGGGCCGGTTCTTGTCCAACAGCTTACAGGTCCATTTTTGAAGCTATTCTTTGTCGACCTCTCATTAGCTTTGTAACTATATCCGGAGTTATTGGACTCTAATTCAAGCGATATTTATGGCGTTGGAAAGGTAAGACATGAGGCTACAAGTTTTATGTTTTGGGAAGAAACCATTTCGCTTATAATATAATCAAAATCTCTCGATCAACAAACACTTGGACCGTTCTTTTCCTAGTCTTACATCCATTTTTTAACTATTCTTGTCGACCTCTCCTCAGATTTGTAACTATATCTGAAGTTATAGAACTCTAATTCAAGCGAAATTTTTGGCGTTGGAAAGGTAAGACATGAGGCTACAAGTTGTATGTTTTGGGAAGAACCCAGTTCTGCCTTGAAGATAGCCAAAATCGCTCATGAACAAACACAGTTCTTGTCCATTTTTTGATTCGTGTCGACCTCTCCTCAGATTTGTAACAATATCTGGAGTTATAGAACTCCGATTAAGGGAAAGTAAGGAGGAAGTAGGGAAGAGTAAGTCAAAATCGCTCAAAAACCTTGGACCCTTGTAATTGGAGAGAACCCAAAGCAAAATTTATGGCATTGGAAAGATAAGACATGAGGCTAAAAGTTCTATGTTTTGCGAAGAACCCATTCAGCCTCGTAAGATAGTCAAAATCGCTCATCAAAAAACACTTGGGCCATTCTATCTGTCCATTTTTTACTATTATTGTCGACCTCTCCTCGGATTTGTAACTATATCTGGAGTTATAGAACTCTAATTCAAGAGAAATTTATGGCGTTGGAAAGATAAGACATGAGGCTACAAGTTCTATGTTTTGGGAAGAAACCATTTCCGCCTCTAATATAGTCAAAATCACTCATAGACAAACACTTGGACCAGATTCTTGTCCAACGATTCTTGTCGCATTTTGAACTTATTCACGTCACCTCTCCTCGGATTTGTAACTATATCTGGAGTTATAGAACTCCGATTCAAGAAAAATTCATGGAGTTGGAAAGGTAAAAAATGAGGCTAAAAGTACTATGTTTTGGGATGAACCCGGTTGTTGCTAGGATAGTCAAAATCGCTCATCAACAAACACTTGGACCGTTACTGTCCATTTTTGAGTATTCTTGTCTCGACCTCTCCTCGATTTATAACTATATCTGGAGTTATAGAACTCCGATTCGAGCAAAATTTGCGGCGCTCGAAAGGTAAGACATGAGGCTAAAAGTACTATGTTTTGGGATGAACCCAGGTTCTTCTAGGATAGTCAAAATCGCTCATCAACAAACACATGTAGGATTCTTGTCCATTCTTGAAGTATTCTTGCTCGACCTCTCCTCGGATTTGTAACTATATCTCGGAGTTATAGAACTCCGATTCAAGAAAATTCATGGAGTTGGAAAGGTAAAAAATGAGGCTAAAAGTGCTATGTTTTGGGATGAACCTAGTTGTGCTTCTAGGATAGTCAAAATCGCTCATCAAAAAACACTTGGCCGGGTATTCTTGTCCATTTTTGGAACTATTACTGTTCGACCTCTCCTCGGATTTGTAACTATATCTGGAGTTATAGAACTCTAATTCAAGAAAAATTCATGGAGTTAGAAAGGTAAAAAATGAGGCTAAAAGTGCTATGTTTTGGGATGAACCCCGTTGTGCGTCTAGGATAGTCAAAATCGCTCATCAACAAACACTTGGGCCATTCTTGTCCATTTTTGGGTATTCTTCTACGACCTCTCCTCAGATTTATAACTATATCTGGAGTTATAGAACTCCGATTCAAGAAAAATTTATGGCGCTCGAAAGGTAAGACATGAGGCTAAAAGTTCTATGTTTCGGGATGAACCCAGTTGTGCTTCTAGGATAGTCAAAATCGCTCATCAACAAACACTTGGACCCATACTTGTCCATTTTTGAATTCTTGTCGACCTCTCCTCCGATTTGTAACTATATCTCGGAGTTATAGAACTCCAATTCAAGCAAAATTCTCTGGCATTGGAAAGGTAAGACATGAGGCTAAAAGTTCTATGTTTTGGGATGAACCCAGTTCTCCCTCTATGATAGTCAAAATCGCTCATCAACAAACACTTGGACGTTCTCTTGTCCATTTTTGAACTGTTAATGTCTGACCTCTCCTCAGATTTATAACTATATCTGGAGTTATAGAACTCCGATTCAAGCAAAATTTACGGTGCTCCAAAGGTAAGACATGAGGCTAAAAGTTCTATGTTTTAGTATGAACCCCAGTTGTGCTTCTAGGATAGTCAAAATCGCTCATCAACAAACACTTGGACTGCTTCTTGTCCAGCCGATTCTTGTCCATTTTTGTACCCATTCTTGTCGACCTCTCATCAGCTTTGTAACTATATCTGGAGTTATAGGACTCCAATTCAAGCGATATTTATGGCGTTGGAAAGGTAAGACATGAGGCTACAAGTTTTATGTTTTGGGAAGAAACCATTTCTGCTTATAATATAATCAAAATCTCTGGATCAACAAACACTTGGACTGAATTCTTGTCCATGCGGTTCTGTCCATTCTTGACTTATTCTTGTCGACCTCTCCTTAGATTTGTAACTATATCTCGGGTTATAGAACTCCAATTCAAGAGAAATTTATGGCGTTGGAAAGATAAGACATGAGGCTACAAGTTCTATGTTTTGGGAAGAAACCATTTCTGCCTCTAATATAGTCAAAATCCTTGATCAACAAACACTTGGACCGTTCTTGTCCAAGCTGTTCTTGTCCATTTTTGAAGCTATTCTTGTCGACCTCTCCTTAGATTTGTAATTATATCCCGGGGTTATAGAACTCCGATTCAAGCGACATTTTTGGCGTTGGAAAGGTAAGACATGAGGCTACAAGTTGTATGTTTTGGGAAGAACCCAGTTACGCCTCTAAGATAGTCAAAATCGCTCATCAACAAACACATGGACCGCGTTCTTGTCCATTCTTGAACCGTATTCTTGTCGACCTCTCCTCGGATTTGTAACAATATCGGAGTTATAGAACTCCGATTAAAACAAAATTTATGGCATTGGAAAGATAAGACATAAGGCTAAAAGTTCTATGTTTTGCGTTGAACCCATTTCGGCCTGTAAGATAGTCAAAATCGCTCATCAAAAAACACTTGGACGTCAAATTCTTGTCCATTTTTGAACTATTCTTGTCCGAACTCTCCTCGGATTTGTAACTATATCCGGAGTTATAGAACTCTAATTCAAGATAAATTTATGGCGTTGGAAAGGTAAGACATGAGGCTACAAGTTCTATGTTTTGGGATGAACCCGGTTGTGCTTCTAGAATAATCAAAATCGCTCATCAACAAACACTTGGGACCAGTTCTTGTCCATTCTTGAAGTGTTCTTGTCGACCTCTCCTCACATTTGTAACTATATCTGGAGTTATAGAACTCCGATTCAAGCGAAATTTGTGGTATTGGAAAGATAACACATGAAGCTAAATGTTCTATGTTTTGGGATGAACCTAGTTGTGCCTCTAAGATAGTCAAAATCTCTCATCCACAAACACTTGGACCGTTACTCTCCATTTTTGAACTCTTCTTGTCGACCTCTCCTCAGATTTGTAACTATATCTGGAGTTATAGACATGAGGATACAAGTTCTATGTTTTGTGAAGAACCCATTTTTGCCTCTAATATAGTCAAAATCACTCATAGACAAACCCTTGGACCGTTCTTGGTCCACGATTCTTGTCCATTTTTGAACTGATAACGTATGACCTCTCCTCGATTTTGTAACTATATCGCGGGTTATAGCACTCCAATTCAAGTGAAATTTGTGGTGTTGGAAGGGAAGACTGAGGTAAAGTTTATGTTTGGGATGAACCTGTGTAAAATTGTTTATTTTTTGTTAATTAAAATTTGGGTGGATAATGAGTAATATGTTTTGGGATCTTATATATAAAATTATAATGGTGTTTGTTGTTATTGGTTTATATATGAGTTATAGATAATTAAGGAAAGTTTGGGTTGGAAAGAAGACATGAGGCTACAAGTTCTATGTTTTGGGATGAACCCATTTCGCCCCTCTAATATAGTCAAAATCACTCATCAACAAACACTTGGACCCGCTATTACTGTCCATTTTTGAACTATTCTTATGACCTCTCCTCTGATTTTTAACTATATCTGGAGTTATAGAACTCCAATTCAAGCGAAATTTATGGTGTTGGAAAGATAAGACATGAGGCTACAAGTTCTATGTTTTGGGAAGAAGCCATTTCTGCCTCTAATATAGTCAAAATCCTTGATCAACAAACAACGGGCCAGTTCTTGTCCAATTGTTCTGTCCATTTTTGTATTCTTGTCGGCCTCCTCCTCGTTTGTAACTATATCGGAGTTATAGAACTCCGATTTAAGGCGAAAGTTTTGGCGTTGGAAAGGTAAGACATGAGGCTACAAGTTGTATGTTTTGGGAAGAACCCGGTTACGCCTCTAAGATAGTCAAAATCGCTCATCAACAACACATGGACCGTTACTGTCCATTCTTGAAACTGTTCTCTCGACCTCTCCTCGATTTGTAACTATATCTGGAGTTATAGAACTCCGATTCAAGCCAAATTTGTGGTGTTGGAAAAATAAGACATGAGGCTACATGTTCCATGTTTTGGAAAGAACCCATTTCAACCTCTAATATAGTCAAAATCAATCATAAACAAACACTTGGACCCATCCTTCCAAGCTGCTTTACTATCCATTTTTGGTATTCTTGTGTCGACCTCTCCCTCGGATTTGTAACTATATCTGCAGGTTATAGAACTTCGATTCAAGCAAAATTTATGGTGTTGGAAAGGTAAGACATGAGGTTACAAGTTCTATGTTTTGGGAAGAACCCAGTTCTGCATTTAAGACAGTCAAATCGCTCATCAACAAACACTTGGACCGTTATTGTCCATTTTTTAGCTATTCTTGTCGACCTATCCTTGGATTTGTAATTATCTCTGGAGTTATAGAACTCCGATTAAAGCAAAATTTATGGCATTGGAAAGATAAGACATGAGGCTAAAAGTTCTATGTTTTGCAATGAACCCGGTTGTGCCTCGTAAGATAGTCAAAATCGCTCATCAACAAACACTTGGACCGTTATTGTCCATTCTTGAAGCTGCTTATGTGACCTCTCCTCATATTTGTAACAATATCTGGAGTTACAGAACTCCGATCAAGCGAAATTTATGGCGTTGGAAAGGTAAGACATAAGGCTACAAGTTCTATGTCTTGGGAAGAACCCATTTCTCCTTCTAATATAGTCAAAATCGCTCATAAACAAACACTTGGACCAGTTCCTGTCACGATTCTTGTCCATTCTTGAACTTATTCTTGTCGACCTCTCCTCAGATTTTTAACTATATCTGGAGTTATAGAACTCCGATCAAGCAAAATTTGTGGCGTTGGAAAGGTAAGACATGAGGCTACAAGTTCTATGTTTTGGGAAGAAACCATTTGCGCCTCTAATATAGTCAAAATCCTTGATCAACAAACACTTGGACCATTATCTTGTCCATTTTTGAACTGTTATTGTCCGACCTCTCATCGGCTTTGTAACTATATCCGGAGTTATAGAACTCCAATTCAAGCGATATTTATGGCGTTGGAAAGGTAAGACATGAGGCTACAAGTTTTATGTTTTGGGAAGAAACCATTTCTCGTCTCTAATATAGTCAAAATACTTGATCAACAAACACTTGGACCCTTCTTGTCCGATTTTTTGTCCATTTTTAATGTTGACGACCTCTCCTCATATTTGTAATTATGCGAGTTATAGAACTCCGATTAAAGCAAAATTTATGGTATTGGAAAGATAAGACATGAGGCTAAAAGTTCTATGTTTCGCGATGAAGGCCAGTTTGTGAATATAGTCAAAATCGCTCATCAAAAAACTTACTTGGGACTTCTGGTGTCCATTTTTGAACATATTGCTCCGACCTCTCCTCGATTTGTAACTATATCTGGAGTTATAGAACTCCAATTCAAGAGAAATTTTTGGCGTTGGAAAGATAAGACATGAGGCTACAAGTTCTATGTTTTGGGATGAACCCAAGTTCTCCCTCTATGATAGTCAAAATCGCTCATCAACAAACACTTGGACCGTTATTCGTCCATTTTTGAAGCTGATTAATGTCCGACCTCTCCTCGGATTTATAACTATATCTGGAGTTATAGAACTCCGATTCAAGCAAAATTTACTGGTGCTCAAAAGGTAAGACATGACGCTAAAAGTTCTATGTTTTGGTGGGATGAACCCGGTTGTGCTTCTAGGATAGTCAAAATCGCTCATCAACAAACACTTGGGGGAGTTTTGTCCAACGATTCTTGTCCATTTTTGAAGCTGATCTTGTGCCGACCTCTCATCGCTTTGTAACTATATCCTGGAGTTATAGGACTCCAATTCAAGCGATATTTATGGCGTTGGAAAGGTAAGACATGAGGCTACAAGTTTTATGTTTTGGGAAGAAACCATTTCTGCTTATAATATAATCAAAATCTCTGATCAACAAACACTGTGGGCATTCGTTGACCAGATTCTATCCATTCTTTAAAAAGCTATCTATCGACCTCTCCTCGGATTTGTAACTATATCTCGGGTTATAGAACTCCGATTCAAGAAAAATTCATGGAGTTGGAAAGGTAAAAAATGAGGCTAAAAGTACTATGTTTTGGGATGAACCCGGTTGTGCTTCTAGGATAGTCAAAATCGCTCATCAACAAACACTTGGACCGTTCCCGTCCATTCTTGAGCTTTATTCTTGTCGACCTCTCCTCAGATTTGTAACAATATCTGGAGTTATAGAACTCCGATTAAAGCACAATTTATGGCATTGGAAAGATAAGACATGAGGCTAAAAGTTCTATGTTTTGCGAAGAACCCGGTTGTGCTCGTAAGATAGTCAAAATCGCTCATCAAAAAACACTTGGACCCGTTCTTGTCCATTTTTGAACTATTACCTGCCGACCTCTCCTCGGATTTGTAACTATATCTGGAGTTATAGAACTCTAATTCAAGAGAAATTTATGGCGTTGGAAAGATAAGACATGAGGCTACAAGTTCTATGTTTTGGGAAGAAACCATTTCTGCCTCTAATATAGTCAAAATCACTCATAGACAAACACTTGGACCGATTCTTGTCCATGATTCTTGTCCCATTTTTGAGCTGTTGCCTTCGACCTCTCCTCGGATTTGTAACTATATCTGGAGTTATAGAACTCCGATTCAAGAAAAATTCATGGAGTTGGAAAGGTAAAAAATGAGGCTAAAAGTACTATGTTTTGGGATGAACCCAGTTGTGCTTCTAGGATAGTCAAAATCGCTCATCAACAAACACTTGGACCGTTCTTTGTCCATTTTTGAACTGTTACTGTCGACCTCTCCTTAGATTTATAACTATATCTGGAGTTATAGAACTCCGATTCGAGCAAAATTTGCGGCGCTCGAAAGGTAAGACATGAGGCTAAAAGTACTATGTTTTGGGATGAACCCAGTTGTGCTTCTAGGATAGTCAAAATCGCTCATCAACAAACACATGGACCGATTCTTGTCCATTCTTGAGGCTATTCTTGTCGACCTCTCCTCGATTTGTAACTATATCTGGAGTTATAGAACTCCGATTCAAGAAAAATTCATGGAGTTGGAAAGGTAAAAAATGAGGCTAAAAGTGCTATGTTTTGGGATGAACCTAGTTGTGCTTCTAGGATAGTCAAAATCGCTCATCAAAAAACACTTGGACCGTTACTGTCCATTTTTGAACTATTACTGTCTGACCTCTCCTCGGTTTGTAACTATATCGCGGGTTATAGAACTCTAATTCAAGAAAAATTCATGGAGTTAGAAAGGTAAAAAATGAGGCTAAAAGTGCTATGTTTTGGGATGAACCCAGTTGTGCGTCTAGGATAGTCAAAATCGCTCATCAACAAACACTTGGACAATTCTTGTCCATTTTTGAGCTATTCATTGTACGACCTCTCCTCGGATTTATAACTATATCTGGAGGTTATAGAACTCCGATTCAAGAAAAATTTATGGCGCTCGAAAGGTAAGACATGAGGCTAAAAGTTCTATGTTTCGGGATGAACCCCGGTTGTGCTTCTAGGATAGTCAAAATCGCTCATCAACAAACACTTGGACCATTCTCGTCCATTTTTGACTGTTACCTCTTGTCGACCTCTCCTCAGATTTGTAACTATATCTGGAGTTATAGAACTCCAATTCAAGCAAAATTTCTGGCATTGGAAAGGTAAGACATGAGGCTAAAAGTTCTATGTTTTGGGATGAACCCAGTTCTCCCTCTATGATAGTCAAAATCGCTCATCAACAAACACTTGGACCGTTACTGTCCATTTTTGAACTGTTAATGTCTGACCTCTCCTCAGATTTATAACTATATCTGGAGTTATAGAACTCCGATTCAAGCAAAATTTACGGTGCTCCAAAGGTAAGACATGACGCTAAAAGTTCTATGTTTTAGTATGAACCCAGTTGTGCTTCTAGGATAGTCAAAATCGCTCATCAACAAACACTTGGACCATTCTTGTCCAACGATTCTTTGTCCATTTTTGAACGTATTCTTCTCGACCTCTCATCGGCTTTGTAACTATATCCGGAGGTTATAGGACTCCAATTCAAGCGATATTTATGGCGTTGGAAAGGTAAGACATGAGGCTACAAGTTTTATGTTTTGGGAAGAAACCATTTCTGCTTATAATATAATCAAAATCTCTGATCAACAAACACTTGGACCGTTACTGTCCAACGATTCTTGTCCATTCTTGAAGCTATTGCTTGTCGACCTCTCCTTAGATTTGTAACTATATGCGGGTTATAGAACTCCAATTCAAGAGAAATTTATGGCGTTGGAAAGATAAGACATGAGGCTACAAGTTCTATGTTTTGGGAAGAAACCATTTACGCCTCTAATATAGTCAAAATCCTTGATCAACAAACACTTGGGCCATTCTTGTCCAAGCTACTTGTCCATCCATTTTGAAGCTGTTGTCGACCTCTCCTTAGATTTGTAATTATATCTGAAGTTATAGAACTCTGATTCAAGCGACATTTTTGGCGTTGGAAAGGTAAGACATGAGGCTACAAGTTGTATGTTTTGGGAAGAACCTAGTTACGCCTCTAAGATAGTCAAAATCGCTCATCAACAAACACATGGACCGTTCTTGTCCATTCTTGAGCTATTCTTGTCGACCTCTCCTCGGTTGTAACAATATCTCGGAGTTATAGAACTCCGATTAAAACAAAATTTATGGCATTGGAAAGATAAGACATAAGGCTAAAAGTTCTATGTTTTGCGTTGAACCCGGTTGTGGCCCGTAAGATAGTCAAAATCGCTCATCAAAAAACACTTGGACCATTCTTGTCCATTTTTGAACTATTACGTCTCGAACTCTCCTCAGATTTGTAACTATATCTGGAGTTATAGAACTCTAATTCAAGATAAATTTATGGCGTTGGAAAGGTAAGACATGAGGCTACAAGTTCTATGTTTTGGGATGAACCCAGTTGTGCTTCTAGAATAATCAAAATCGCTCATCAACAAACACTTGGACCGTTACTGTCCATTCTTGAAGTGTTACTGTCTGACCTCTCCTCACATTTGTAACTATATCGCGGGTTATAGAACTCCGATTCAAGCGAAATTTGTGGTATTGGAAAGATAACACATGAAGCTAAATGTTCTATGTTTTGGGATGAACCTAGTTGTGCCTCTAAGATAGTCAAAATCTCTCATCCACAAACACTTGGACCGTTACTCTCCATTTTTGAACTCTTACTGTCTGACCTCTCCTCAGATTTGTAACTATATCTGGAGTTATAGACATGAGGATACAAGTTCTATGTTTTGTGAAGAACCCATTTTTGCCTCTAATATAGTCAAAATCACTCATAGACAAACACTTGGACCGTTCTTGTCCAACGGATTCTTGTCCATTTTTGAACTATTCTTGTATGACCTCTCCTCAGATTTGTAACTATATCTGGAGTTATAGCACTCCAATTCAAGTGAAATTTGTGGTGTTGGAAAGAGAAGACATGAGGCTACAAGTTCTATGTTTTGGGATGAACCCATTTCTGCCTCTAATATAGTCAAAATCACTGATCAACAAACACTTGGACCGTTCTTGTCCAACTGTTCTCGTCCATTTTTGAACTATTCTTGTATGACCTCTCCTCTGATTTTTAACTATATCTGGAGTTATAGAACTCCAATTCAAGCGAAATTTATGGTGTTGGAAAGATAAGACATGAGGCTACAAGTTCTATGTTTTGGGAAGAAGCCATTTCTGCCTCTAATATAGTCAAAATCCTTGATCAACAAACACTAGGACCGTTCTTGTCCAATTATTCTATCCATTTTTAGCCTGTATTGTCCGACCTCCCCTCGATTTGTAACTATATCCGAAGTTATAGAACTCCTGATTTAAGCGAAAGTTTTGGCGTTGGAAAGGTAAGACATGAGGCTACAAGTTGTATGTTTTGGGAAGAACCCGGTTACGCCTCTAAGATAGTCAAAATCGCTCATCAACAAACACATGGACCGTTCTTGTCCATTCTTGAAGCTATTCTTGTCGACCTCTCCTCGGATTTGTAACTATATGCGGAGTTATAGAACTCCGATTCAAGCCAAATTTGTGGTGTTGGAAAAGTAAGACATGAGGCTACATGTTCCATGTTTTCGAAAGAACCCATTTCAACCTCTAATATAGTCAAAATCAATCATAAACAAACACTTGGACCAATTCTTTCAACTGTTACTATCCATTTTTGAACTGTTACTGTCTGACCTCTCCTCAGATTTGTAACTATATCTGGAGTTATAGAACTTCGATTCAAGCAAAATTTATGGTGTTGGAAAGGTAAGACATGAGGTTACAAGTTCTATGTTTTGGGAAGAACCCAGTTCTGCATTTAAGACAGTCAAAATCGCTCATCAACAAACACTTGGACCGTTATTGTCCATTTTTTAACTGTTACTGTCTGACCTATCCTCAGATTTGTAATTATATCTGGAGTTATAGAACTCCGATTAAAGCAAAATTTATGGCATTGGAAAGATAAGACATGAGGCTAAAAGTTCTATGTTTTGCAATGAACCCGGTTGTGCACTGTAAGATAGTCAAAATCGCTCATCAACAAACACTTGGACCGTTCTTGTCCATTCTTGGGCTCATTCTTGTGTGACCTCTCCTCATATTTGTAACAATATCTGGAGTTACAGAACTCCGATCAAGCGAAATTTGTGGCGTTGGAAAGGTAAGACATCAGGCTACAAGTTCTATGTCTTGGGAAGAACCCATTTCTGCTTCTAATATAGTCAGAATCGCTCATAAACAAACACTTGGACCGTTCTTGTCCAACATTGTTACCTCCATTCTTGAAGCTATTCTTGTCGACCTCTCCTTAGATTTTTAACTATATCTCGGAGTTATAGAACTCCGATCAAGCAAAATTTGTGGCGTTGGAAAGGTAAGACATGAGGCTACAAGTTTTATGTTTTGGGAAGAAACCATTTCTGCCTCTAATATAGTCAAAATCCTTGATCAACAAACACTTGGACCGTTATTCTGTCCATTTTTGAAGCTGTTATTGTCGACCTCTCATCGGCTTTGTAACTATATCTGGAGTTATAGAACTCCAATTCAAGCGATATTTATGGCGTTGGAAAGGTAAGACATGAGGCTACAAGTTTTATGTTTTGGGAAGAAACCATTTCTGCCTCTAATATAGTCAAAATACTTGATCAACAAACACTTGGACCAATTCTTGTCCGATTACTTGTCCATTTTTGAACTGTTATTATTCGACCTCTCCTCATATTTGTAATTATATCTGGAGTTATAGAACTCCGATTAAAGCAAAATTTATGGTATTGGAAAGATAAGACATGAGGCTAAAAGTTCTATGTTTTGCGATGAACCCAGTTGTGCCTGTAATATAGTCAAAATCGCTCATCAAAAAACACTTGGACCGATTCTTGTCCATTTTTGAACTATTACTTGTCGACCTCTCCTCGGATTTGTAACTATATCTGGAGTTATAGAACTCCAATTCAAGAGAAATTTTTGGCGTTGGAAAGATAAGACATGAGGCTACAAGTTCTATGTTTTGGGATGAACCCAGTTCTCCCTCTATGATAGTCAAAATCGCTCATCAACAAACACTTGGACCGTTACTGTCCATTTTTGAACTGTTAATGTCTGACCTCTCCTCAGATTTATAACTATATCTGGAGTTATAGAACTCCGATTCAAGCAAAATTTACGGTGCTCAAAAGGTAAGACATGACGCTAAAAGTTCTATGTTTTGGTATGAACCCAGTTGTGCTTCTAGGATAGTCAAAATCGCTCATCAACAAACACTTGGACCGATTCTTGTCCAACGATTCTTGTCCATTTTTGAAGCTATTCTTGTCGACCTCTCATCGGCTTTGTAACTATACTCGGAGTTATAGGACTCCAATTCAAGCGATATTTATGGCGTTGGAAAGGTAAGACATGAGGCTACAAGTTTTATGTTTTGGGAAGAAACCATTTCTGCTTATAATATAATCAAAATCTCCGATCAACAAACACTTGGACCGTTGTCCAACGATTCTGTCCATTCTTGAAGCTGATTCTTGTCGACCTCTCCTCAGATTTGTAACTATATCTGGAGTTATAGAACTCCAATTCAAGAGAAATTTATGGCGTTGGAAAGATAAGACATGAGGCTACAAGTTCTATGTTTTGGGAAGAAACCATTTCTGCCTCTAATATAGTCAAAATCCTTGATCAACAAACACTTGGACCGTTCTTGTCCAAGCTTATCGTCCATTTTTGAAGCTTTGTTTGTCTGACCTCTCCTCAGATTTGTAACTATATCTGAAGTTATAGAACTCTGATTCAAGCGACATTTTTGGCGTTGGAAAGGTAAGACATGAGGCTACAAGTTGTATGTTTTGGGAAGAACCTAGTTCTGCCTCTAAGATAGTCAAAATCGCTCATCAACAAACACATGGACCGTTACTGTCCATTCTTGAACTGTTACTGTCTGACCTCTCCTCAGATTTGTAACAATATCTGGAGTTATAGAACTCCGATTAAAACAAAATTTATGGCATTGGAAAGATAAGACATAAGGCTAAAAGTTCTATGTTTTGCGTTGAACCCAGTTGTGCCTGTAAGATAGTCAAAATCGCTCATCAAAAAACACTTGGACCGTTACTGTCCATTTTTGAACTATTACTGTCTGAACTCTCCTCAGATTTGTAACTATATCTGGAGTTATAGAACTCTAATTCAAGATAAATTTGCGGCGTTGGAAAGGTAAGACATGAGGCTACAAGTTCTATGTTTTGGGATGAACCCAGTTGTGCTTCTAGAATAATCAAAATCGCTCATCAACAAACACTTGGACCGTTACTGTCCATTCTTGAAGTGTTACTGTCTGACCTCTCCTCACATTTGTAACTATATCTGGAGTTATAGAACTCCGATTCAAGCGAAATTTGTGGTATTGGAAAGATAACACATGAAGCTAAATGTTCTATGTTTTGGGATGAACCTAGTTGTGCCTCTAAGATAGTCAAAATCTCTCATCCACAAACACTTGGACCGTTACTCTCCATTTTTGAACTCTTCTGTCCGACCTCTCCTCAGATTTGTAACTATATCTGGAGTTATAGACATGAGGATACAAGTTCTATGTTTTGTGAAGAACCCATTTTTGCCTCTAATATAGTCAAAATCACTCATAGACAAACACTTGGACCGTTCTTGTCCAACAGATTCTTGTCCATTTTTGAACTGCTATTCTGTATGACCTCTCCTCAGATTTGTAACTATATCTGGAGTTATAGCACTCCAATTCAAGTGAAATTTGTGGCGTTGGAAAGAGAAGACATGAGGCTACAAGTTCTATGTTTTGGGATGAACCCATTTCTGCCTCTAATATAGTCAAAATCACTGATCAACAAACACTTGGACCGTTACTGTCCAACTGTTACTGTCCATTTTTGAACTGTTACTGTATGACCTCTCCTCTGATTTTTAACTATATCTGGAGTTATAGAACTCCAATTCAAGCGAAATTTATGGTGTTGGAAAGATAAGACATGAGGCTACAAGTTCTATGTTTTGGGAAGAAGCCATTTCTGCCTCTAATATAGTCAAAATCCTTGATCAACAAACACTAGGACCGTTACTGTCCAATTGTTACTGTCCATTTTTTAACTGTTATTGTCTGACCTCTCCTCAGATTTGTAACTATATCTGAAGTTATAGAACTCTGATTTAAGCAAAAGTTTTGGCGTTGGAAAGGTAAGACATGAGGCTACAAGTTGTATGTTTTGGGAAGAACCCAGTTCTGCCTCTAAGATAGTCAAAATCGCTCATCAACAAACACATGGACCGTTCTTGTCCATTCTTGAAGCTATTCTTGTCGACCTCTCCTCGATTTGTAACTATATCTGGAGTTATAGAACTCCGATTCAAGCCAAATTTGTGGTGTTGGAAAAGTAAGACATGAGGCTACATGTTCCATGTTTTCGAAAGAACCCATTTCAACCTCTAATATAGTCAAAATCAATCATAAACAAACACTTGGACCGTTACTGTCCAACTGTTACTATCCATTTTTGAACTATTCTTGCTCGACCTCTCCTCAGATTTGTAACTATATCTGGAGTTATAGAACTTCGATTCAAGCAAAATTTATGGTGTTGGAAAGGTAAGACATGAGGTTACAAGTTCTATGTTTTGGGAAGAACCCGGTTCTGCATTTAAGACAGTCAAAATCGCTCATCAACAAACACTTGGACCGTTATTGTCCATTTTTTAACTGTTACTGTCTGACCTATCCTCAGATTTGTAATTATATCTGGAGTTATAGAACTCCGATTAAAGCAAAATTTATGGCATTGGAAAGATAAGACATGAGGCTAAAAGTTCTATGTTTTGCAATGAACCCAGTTGTGCCTGTAAGATAGTCAAAATCGCTCATCAACAAACACTTGGACCGTTACTGTCCATTCTTGAACTGTTACTGTGTGACCTCTCCTCATATTTGTAACAATATCTGGGAGTTCTGAGAACTCCGATCAAGCGAAATTTGTGGCGTTGGAAAGGTAAGACATCAGGCTACAAGTTCTATGTCTTGGGAAGAACCCATTTCGCTTCTAATATAGTCGAGAATCGCTCATAAACAAACACTTGGACCGTTCTTGTCCAACGATTCGCATGTCCATTCTTGAGCTATTCTTGTCGACCTCTCCTTAGATTTTTAACTATATCTGGAGTTATAGAACTCCGATCAAGCAAAATTTGTGGCGTTGGAAAGGTAAGACATGAGGCTACAAGTTTTATGTTTTGGGAAGAAACCATTTCTGCCTCTAATATAGTCAAAATCCTTGATCAACAAACACTTGGACCGTTCTTGTCCATTTTTGAACTGTTATTGTCTGACCTCTCATCAGCTTTGTAACTATATCTGGAGTTATAGAACTCCAATTCAAGCGATATTTATGGCGTTGGAAAGGTAAGACATGAGGCTACAAGTTTTATGTTTTGGGAAGAAACCATTTCTGCCTCTAATATAGTCAAAATACTTGATCAACAAACACTTGGACCAATTCGTCCGTCCCATTTTCTTGTCCATTTTTGAAGCTGTTATTGTCTCGACCTCTCCTCATATTTGTAATTATATCTGGAGTTATAGAACTCCGATTAAAGCAAAATTTATGGTATTGGAAAGATAAGACATGAGGCTAAAAGTTCTATGTTTTGCGATGAACCCAGTTGTGCCTGTAATATAGTCAAAATCGCTCATCAAAAAACACTTGGACCGTTACTGTCCATTTTTGAACTATTACTGTCTGACCTCTCCTCAGATTTGTAACTATATCTGGAGTTATAGAACTCCAATTCAAGAGAAATTTTTGGCGTTGGAAAGATAAGACATGAGGCTACAAGTTCTATGTTTTGGGAAGAAACCATTTCGCCTCTAATATAGTCAAAATCCTTGATCAACAAACACTTGGACCATTCTTGTCCAACTAGCATTCGTCCATTTTTGAACTGTTATTGTCGACCTCTCCTCGGATTCGTAACTATATCTCGAAGTTATAGAACTCGATTCAAGCGACATTTTTGGCGTTGGAAAGATAAGACATGAGGCTACAAGTTCTATGTTTTGGGAAGAAACCATTTTCGCCTCTAATATAGTCAAAATCCTTGATCAACAAACACTTGGACCAGTTCTTGTCCAACCATTCTCGTCCATTTTTGAACTGTTATTGTTCGACCTCTCCTCGGATCGTAACTATATCTGAAGTTATAGAACTCTGATTCAAGCGACATTTTTGGCGTTGGAAAGGTAAGACATGAGGCTACAAGTTGTAAGTTTTGGGAAGAACCCAGTTCTGCCTCTAAGATAGCCAAAATCGCTCATCAACAAACACATGGACCGGTCCATTCTTGTCCATTCTTGAACTATTCTTGTCGACCTCTCCTCGGATTTGTAACAATATCTGGAGTTATAGAACTCCGATCAAGCGAAATTTGTGGCGTTGGAAAGGTAAGACATGAGGCTACAAGTTCTATATCTTGGGAAGAACCCATTTTCGCTTCTAATATAGTCGAATCGCTCATAAACAAACACTTGTACCAGTTCTTGTCCAACAGATTCTTGTCCATTTTTGAATCATTCTTGTCGACCTCTCCTCGGATTTTTAACTATATCGGAGTTATAGAACTCCGATCAAGCGAAATTTGTGGCGTTGGAAAGGTAAGACATGAGGCTACAAGTTCTATGTGTTGGGAAGAACCCATTTCTCCTTCTAATATAGTCAGAATCGCTCATAAACAAACACTTGGACCGTTCTTGTCCAACGAGTTCATCGTCCATTTTTGAAGCTATTCTTGTCGACCTCTCATCGGCTTTGTAACTATATCTAGAGTTATAGAACTCCAATTCAAGCGATATTTATGGCGTTGGAAAGGTAAGACATGAGGCTACAAGTTCTATGTTTTGGGAAGAAACCATTTATGCTTATAATATAATCAAAATCTCTGATCAACAAACACTTGGACCGTTCTTGTCCAACGATTCTTGTTCATTCTTGAACTGTTCTTGTCGACCTCTCATCGGCTTTGTAACTATATCTCGGAGTTATAGAACTCCGATTCAAGCGATATTTATGGAGTTGGAAAGGTAAGACATGAGGCTACAAGTTTTATGTTTTGGGAAGAAACCATTTCTGCCTCTAATATAGTCAAAATCCTTGATCAACAAACACTTGGACCGTTACTGTCCAACTGTTACTGTCCATTTTTGAACTGTTATTGTCTGACCTCTCCTCAGATTTGTAATTATATCTGGAGTTATAGAACTCCGATTAAAGCAAAATTTATGGTATTGGAAAGATAAGACATGAGGCTAAAAGTTCTATGTTTTGCGATGAACCCGGTTAGTGCCTGTAATATAGTCAAAATCGCTCATCAAAAAACACTTGGACCGTTCTTGTCAATTTTTGAACTATTACTGTCTGACCTCTCCTCAGATTTGTAACTATATCTGGAGTTATAGAACTCTAATTCAAGCAAAATTTGCGTCGTTGGAAAGGTAAGACATGAGGCTACAAGTTCTATGTTTTGGGATGAACCCAGTTATGCTTCTAGAATAATCAAAATCGCTCATCAACAAACACTTGGACCGTTCATTTGTCCATTCTTGAGCTATTCTTGTCGACCTCTCCTCATATTTGTAACAATATCGGAGTTCCGAGAACTCGATCAAGCGAAATTTGTGGCGTTGGAAAGGTAAGACATGAGGCTACAAGTTCTATATCTTGGGAAGAACCCATTTCTGCTTCTAATATAGTCAGAATCGCTCATAAACAAACACTTGTACCGTTACTGTCCAACGATTCTTTGTCCATTTTTGAACTGCCCTCGACCTCTCATCAGCTTTGTAACTATATCTGGAGTTATAGAACTCCGATTCAAGCGATATTTATGGCGTTGGAAAGGTAAGACATGAGGCTACAAGTTCTATGTTGGGAAGAACCCATTTCTGCTTCTAATACAATCAGAATCGCTCATAAACAAACACTTGGACAGTTTCTGTCCATTTTTGAACTATTACCGTCTCGACCTCTCCTCGGATTTTTAACTATATGCGGAGTTATAGAACTCCGATCAAGCGAAATTTGTGGCGTTGGAAAGGTAAGACATGAGGCTACAAGTTCTATGTGTTGGGAAGAACCCATTTCTCCTTCTAATATAGTCGGAATCGCTCATAAACAAACACTTGGACCATTCTTGTCCAACGATTCTTGTCCATTTTTGAACATTCTTTGTCGACCTCTCATCGCCTTTGTAACTATATCTCGGAGTTATAGAACTCCGATTCAAGCGATATTTATGGCGTTGGAAAGGTAAGACATGAGGCTACAAGTTCTATGTTGGGAAGAACCCATTTTTGCTTCTAATACAATCAGAATCGCTCATAAACAAACACTTGGACGCGTTCTTGTCCATTTTTGAACTATTAGTGTCGACCTCTCCTCGGATTTTTAACTATATCGGAGTTATAGAACTCCGATCAAGCGAAATTTGTGGCGTTGGAAAGGTAAGACATGAGGCTACAAGTTCTATGTGTTGGGAAGAACCCATTTCTGCTTCTAATATAGTCAGAATCGCTCATAAACAAACACTTGGACCATTAATGTCCAACAGATTCTTCGTCCATTTTTGAACTGTTACTGTGTCGACCTCTCATCAGCTTTGTAACTATATCTGGAGTTATAGAACTCCGATTCAAGCGATATTTATGGCGTTGGAAAGGTAAGACATGAGGCTCCAACTTTTATGTTTTGGGAAGAACCCATTTCTGCTTCTAATATAGTCAGAATCGCTCATAAACAAACACTTGGACCGATTCTTGTCCAGCTATTACTGTCGACCTCTCATCGGCTTTGTAACTATATCTCGGAGTTATAGAACTCCGATGCAAGCGAAATTTATGGCGTTGGAAAGGTAAGACATGAGGCTACAAGTTCTATGTGTTGGGAAGAACCCATTTCTGCTTCTAATATAGTCAAAATCTCTGATCAACAAACACTTGGACCGTTCTTGTCCAACGTTCTTCTGTCCATTTTTGAACCATGTCTACTGTCGACCTCTCCTCGGATTTTTAACTATATCTAGAGTTATAGAACTCCGATCAAGAGAAATTTATGGCGTTGGAAAGGTAAGACATGAGGCTACAAGTTCTATGTTTTGGAAAGAACCCATTTCTGCTTCTAATATAGTTAGAATCGCTCATAAACAAACACTTGGACCGTTCTTGTCCAACGATTCTTGTCCATTTTTGAACTATTCTTGTCGACCTCTCCTCAGATTTTTAACTATATCCGGAGTTATAGAACACCGATCAAGGAAAATTTGTGGCGTTGGAAAGGTAAGACATGAGGGTACAAGTTCTATGTTTTGGGAAGAACCCATTTACGCTTATAATATAGTCAAAATCACTCATAAACAAACACTTGGACCGATTCTTGTCCAACTTGCCATTGTCCATTTTTGAAGCTATTCTTGTCGACCTCTCATCGGCTTTGTAACTATATGCGGAGTTATAGAACACCGATTCAAGCGATATTTATGGCGTTGGAAAGGGAAGACATGAGGCTCCAACTTTAATGTTTTGGGAAGAACCCATTTCTACTTCTAATATAGTCAGAATCGCTCATAAACAAACACTTGGACCGATTCTTGTCCAACGATTCGGTCCATTTTTGAACTCTTACGTGTCGACCTCTCCTCAGATTTTTAACTATATGTGGAGTTATAGAACTCCGATGCAAGCGACATTTACGGCGTTGGAAAGGTAAGACATGACGCTACAAGTTCTATGTTTTGGGAAGAACCCAGTTCTGCATCTAAGATAGTCAAAATCGCTCATCAACAAACACTTGGACCGTTATTCTTGTCCATTTTTTAAGCCGTTCTTGTCGACCTCTCCTCGGATTTATAACTATATCCGGAGTTATGGAACTCCGATTCAAGAACAATTTGCGGCATTGGAAAGGTAAGACATGAGGCTACAAGTTCTATGTTTTGGGATGAACCCAGTTGTGCTTCTAGGATAGTCAAAATAGCTCATCAACAAACACTTGGATCGTTACTGTCCATTCTTGAACATTTCTTGTCGACCTCTACTCACATTTGTAACTATATCTGGAATTATAGAACTCCAATTCAAGTGAAATTTGTGGTGTTGGAAAGACAAGACATGAGGCTACAAGTTTTATGTTTTGGGATGAACCCATTCCTGCGTCTAATATAGTCAAAATCGCTGATCAACAAACATTTGGACCGTTACTGTCCAACATGTACTGTCCATTTTTGAACTGTTATTGTATGACCTCTCCTCTGATTTTTAACTATATCTGGAGTTATAGAACTCCAATTCAAGCAAAATTTATGGCGTTGGAAAGATAAGACATGAGGCTACAAGTTCTATGTTTTGGGAAGAAACCATTTCTGCCTCTAATATAGTCAAAATCCTTGATCAACAAACACTTGGACCGTTACTGTCCAACTGTTACTGTCCATTTTTGAACTGTTATTGTCTGACGTCTCCTCAGATTTGTAACTATATCTGAAGTTATAGAACTGTGATTCAAGCGACATTTTTGGTGTTGGAATGGTAAGACATGAGGCTACAAGTTGTATGTTTTGGGAAGAACCCAGTTCTGCCTCTAAGATAGTCAAAATCGCTTATCAACAAACACATGGACCGTTACTGTCCATTCTTGAACTGTTACTGTCTGACCTCTCCTCGATTTGTAACAATATCTGGAGTTATAGAACTCCGATTAAAGCACAATTTATGGCATTGGAAAGATAAGACATGAGGCTAAAAGTTCTATGTTTTGCGATGAACCCAGTTGTGCCTTTAAGATAGTCAAAATCGCTCATCGAAAAACACTTGGACCGTTACTGTCCATTTTTGAACTCTTACTGTCTGACCTCTCCTCCGATTTTTAACTATATCTAGAGTTATAGAACTCTAATTCAACCGATTTTACGGCGTTGGAAAGGTAAGACATGAGGCTACAAGTTCTATGTTTTGGGATGAACCCATTTCTGCTTCTAATATAGTCAAAATCTCCGATCAACAAACACTTGGACCGTTCTTGTCCATTTTTGAACTATTCTGTGTCGACCTCTCCTCAGATTTTTAACTATATCCGGAGTTATAGAACTCCGATCAAGCGAAATTTGTGGCGTTGGAAAGGTAAGACATGAGGCTACAAGTTCTATGTGTTGGGAAGAACCCATTTCTGCTTCTAATATAGTCAGAATCGCTCATAAACAAACACTTGGACCGTTCTTGTCCAACATTACTGTCCATTTTAGAACCGATACTTGTCGACCTCTCCTCGGATTTTTTGACTATATCCGGAGTTATAGAACTCCGATCAAGCGAAATTTGTGGCGTTGGAAAGGTAAGACATGAGGCTACAAGTTCTATGTGTTGGGAAGAACCCATTTCTGCTTCTAATATAGTCGAATCGCTCATAAACAAACACTTGGACCGTTCTTGTCCAACGATTCATCCATTTTTGAATCATATTCTTGTCGACCTCTCATCCGCTTTGTAACTATATCTCGGAGTTATAGAACTCCGATTCAAGCGAAATTTACGGTGTTGGAAAGTTAAGACATGAGGCTACAAGTTCTATGTTGGAAAGAACCCATTTATGCTTCTAATATAGTCGGAATCGCTCATAAACAAACACTTGGACCGTTCTTGTCCAACGATTCTTGTCCATTTTAGAACTATTCTTGCCTCCGACCTCTCCTCAGATTTTTAACTATATCGGAGTTATAGAACTTTGATCAAGCGAAATTTGTGGCGTTGGAAAGGTAAGACATGAGGCTACAAGTTCTATATTTTGGGAAGAACCCATTTCTGCCTCTAATATAGTCAAAATCGCTGATCAACAAACACTTGGACCGTTCTTTGTCCAAGCTATTCTGTCCATTTTTGAATTGTTACTGTATGACCTCTCCTCTGATTTTTAACTATATATGGAGTTATAAAACTCCAATTCAAGCGAAATTTATGGTGTTGGAAAGATAAGACATGAGGCTACAAATTCTATATTTTGGGAAGAACCCAGTTCTGCATCTAAGATAGTCAAAATCGCTCATCAACAAACACTTGGACCGTTTCTTGTCCATTTTTTAAGCGTTCTTGCTCGACCTCTCCTCAGATTTGTAACTATATCTGGAGTTATGGAACTCCGATTCAAGAACAATTTGCGGCGTTGGAAAGGTAAGACATGAGGCTACAAGTTCTATGTTTTGGGATGAACCCAGTTGTGCTTCTAGGATAGTCAAAATAGCTCATCAATAAACACTTGGACCGTTACTGTCCATTCTTGAACTGTTACTGTCTGACCTCTCCTCACATTTGTAACTATATCTAAAGTTATAGAACTCCGATTCAAGCGAAATTTGTGGCATTGGAAAGGTAACACATGAGGCTAAATGTTCTATGTTTTGGGATGAACCTAGTTGTGCCTCTAAGATAGTCAAAATCTCTCATCAACAAACACTTGGACCGTTACTCTCCATTTTTGAACTCTTACTGTCTGACCTCTCCTCAGATTTGTAACTATATCTGGAGTTATAGACATGAGGATACAAGTTCTATGTTTTGTGAAGAACTCATTTTACGCCTCTAATATAGTCAAAATCACTCATAGACAAACACTTGGATCGTTCTTTGTCCAACGATTCTTGTCCATTTTTGAACTATTCTTGTCTAACCTCTCCTCGATTTGTAACTTTATCTGGAGTTATAGAACTCCAATTCAAGTGAAATTTATGGCGTTTGAAAGACAAAACATGAGGCTCCAAGTTCTATGTTTTGGGATGAACCCATTTCTGCCTCTAATATAGTCAAAATCGGCGATCAACAAACACTTGGACCGATTCTTGTCCAACTGCTTGTCCATTTTTGAACTGTTACCGTATGAGCTCTCCTCTGATTTTTAACTATATATGGAGTTATAGAACTCCAATTCAAGCGAAATTTATGGTATTGGAAAGATAAGACATGAGGCTACAAGTTCTATGTTTTGGGAAGAACCCATTTCTGCTTCTAATATAGTCGGAATCGCTCATAAACAAACACTTGGACCGTTCTTGTCCAACGATTCTGTCCATTTTTGAACTGCATTCTTGTCGACCTCTCTTCGGCTTTGTAAATATATCTGGAGTTATAGAACTCCGATTCAAGCGATATTTATGGCGTTGGAAAGGTAAGACATGAGGCTACAAGTTCTATGTGTTGGGAAGAACCCATTTCTGCTTCTAATATAATCAGAATCGCTCATAAACAAACACTTGGACCGTTCTTGTCCAACAGATTCTTGCTCCGACCTCTCCTCAGATTTTTAACTATATCTGGAGTTATAGATCTCCGATACAAGCGAAATTTGCGGTGTTGGAAAGGTAAGATATGAGCCTACAAGTTTTATGTCTTGGGAAGAACCCATTTCTGCTTCTAATATAGTCAGAATCACTCATAAACAAACACTTGGACCGTTACTGTCCACCGATTCTTGTCCATTTTTTAACTGTTATTCTTGTCCGACCTCTCCTCGGATTTTTAACTATATCCGGAGTTATAGAACTCCGATACAAGCGAAATTTGAGGCGTTGGAAAGGTAAGATATGAGCCTACAAGTTCTATGTTGGGAAGAACCCATTTCTGCTTCTAATATAGTCAGAATCGCTCATAAACAAACACTTGGACCGTTCTTGTCCATTTTTGAGCTATTCTTGTCGACCTCTCCTCGGATTTTTAACTATATCCGGAGTTATAGAACTCCGATACAAGCGAAATTTGCGGTGTTGGAAAGGTAAGATATGAGCCTACAAGTTTTATGTCTTGGGAAGAACCCATTTCCGCTTCTAATATAGTCAGAATCACTCATAAACAAACACTTGGACCGTTACTCCACCGATTCTGTCCATTTTTTAAACATTCTTGTCGACCTCTCCTCAGATTTTTAACTATATCCGGAGTTATAGAACTCCGATACAAGCGAAATTTGAGGCGTTGGAAAGGTAAGATATGAGCCTACAAGTTCTATGTTGGGAAGAACCCATTTCTGCTTCTAATATAGTCGAATCGCTCATAAACAAACACTTGGACCGTTCTTGTCCATTTTTGAACTATTCTGTCTCGACCTCTCCTCAGATTTTTAACTATATCTGGAGTTATAGAACTCCGATACAAGCGAAATTTGCGGCGTTGGAAAGGTAAGATATGAGCCTACAAGTTCTATGTTGGGAAGAACCCATTTCGCTTCTAATATAGTCAGAATCCCTCATAAACAAACACTTGGACCAGTCTTGTCCAACGATTTCTTGTCCATTTTTGAATTGTTACTGTCGACCTCTCGCGGCTTTGTAACTATATCTGGAGTTATAGAACTCCGATTCAAGCGATATTTATGGCGTTGGAAAGGTAAGACATGAGGCAACAAGTTTTATGTTTTGGGAACAAACCATTTCTACCTTTAATATAGTCAAAATCCTTGATCAACAAACAGTTGGACCGTTAATGTCCATTTTTGAACGTATTCTTGTCGACCTCTCATCAGCTTTGTAAATATATCTGGAGTTATAGAACTCCGATTCAAGCGATATTTATAGCGTTGGAAAGGTAAGACATGAGGCAACAAGTTTTATGTTTTGGGAACAAACCATTTCTGCCTCTAATATAGTCAAAATCCTTGATCAACAAACACTTGGACCGTTCTTGTCCAACCATTCTTGTCCATTTTTGAACTGTTATTCTTGTCGACCTCTCCTCGGCTTTGAAACTATATTTGGAGTTATAGAACTCCGATTCAAGCGATATTTATGGCATTGGAAAGGTAAAACATAAGGCTACAAGTTTTATGTGTTGGGAAGAACCCATTTCGCTTCTAATACAATCGAATCGCTCATAAACAAACACTTGGACCGTTCTTGTCCAACGATTCATGTCCATTTTTGAACTATTACCGTGTCGACCTCTCCTCAGATTTTTAACTATATCCGGAGTTATAGAACTCCGATCAAGCGAAATTTGTGGCGTTGGAAAGGTAAGACATGAGGCTACAAGTTCTATGTTTTGGGAAGAACCCATTTACGCTTCTAATATAGTCAGAATCGCTCATAAACAAACACTTGGACCGTTCTTGTCCAAGCGATTCTTGTCCATTTTTGAAGTATTCTTGTCGACCTCTCATCGGCTTTGTAAATATATCGGAGGTTATAGAACTCCGATTCAAGCGAAATTTATGGCGTTGGAAAGGTAAGACATGAGGCTACAAGTTCTATGTGTTGGGAAGAACCCATTTCGCTTCTAATATAATCAGAATCGCTCATAAACAAACACTTGGACCGTTCTTGTCCAACGATTTCTTGTCGACCTCTCCTCAGATTTTTAACTATATCCGGAGTTATAGAACTCCGATACAAGCGAAATTTATGGCGTTGGAAAGGTAAGACATGAGGCTACAAGTTCTATGTCTTGGGAAGAACCCATTTCTGCTTCTAATATAGTCAGAATCACTCATAAACAAACACTTGGACCGTTCCTGTCCAACGATTCTTGTCCATTTTTGAATTGTTCCTGTCGACCTCTCATCGGCTTTGTAACTATACTCCGGAGTTATAGAACTCCGATTCAAGCGATATTTATGGCGTTGGAAAGGTAAGACATGAGGCTACAAGTTTTATGTTTGGGAAGAAACCATTTCTGCTTATAATATAGTCAGAATCGCTCATAAACAAACACTTGGACCGTTCTTGTCCAACGATTCTTGTCCATTTTTGAGCTATTGTTTCGTCTAACCTCTCATCGGCTTTGTAACTATATCTGGAGTTATAGAACTCCGATTCAAGCGATATTTATGGCGTTGAAAAGGTAAGACATGAGGCTACAAGTTTTATGTTTTGGGAACAAACCATTTCTACCTCTAATATAGTCAAAATCCTTGATCAACAAACACTTGGACCGTTACTGTCCAACTGTTACTGTCCATTTTTGAACTGTATTCTTGTCGACCTCTCATCGGCTTTGTAACTATATCTGGAGTTATAGAACTCCGATTCAAGCGATATTTATGGCGTTGGAAAGGTAAGACATGAGGCTACAAGTTTTATGTTTGGGAAGAAACCATTTCTGCTTATAATATAGTCAGAATCGCTCATAAACAAACACTTGGACCGTTCTTGTCCAACGATTCTTGTCCATTTTTGGAACTGTTACTGTCTAACCTCTCATCGGCTTTGGAACTATATCTGGAGTTATAGAACTCCGATTCAAGCGATATTTATGGCGTTGAAAAGGTAAGACATGAGGCTACAAGTTTTATGTTTTGGGAAGAAACCATTTCTGCTTATAATATAATCAAAATCGCTCATAAACAAACACTTGGACCGTTCCTGTCCAACAGTTACTGTCCATTTTTGAACTGTTACTGTCTGACCTCTCTTCAGATTTTTAACTATATCTGGAGTTATAGAACTCCGATTCAAGCGATATTTATGGCGTTGGAAAGGTAAGACATGAGGCTACAAGTTTTATGTTTTGGGAAGACACCATTTCTGCCTCTAATATAGTCAAAATCCTTGATCAACAAACAGTTGGACCGTTAATGTCCATTTTTGAGCTATTCTTGTCGACCTCTCATCGCTTTGTAAATATATCTCGGAGTTATAGAACTCCGATTCAAGCGAAATTTATGGCGTTGGAAAGGTAAGACATGAGGCTACAAGTTCTATGTGTTGGGAAGAACCCATTTCTGCTTCTAATATAATCAGAATCGCTCATAAACAAACACTTGGACCGTTCTTGTCCAACGATTCTTGTCACGACCTCTCCTCAGATTTTTAACTATATCCGGAGTTATAGAACTCCGATTCAAGCGATATTTATGGCGTTGGAAAGGTAAGACATGAGGCTACAAGTTTTATGTTTTGGGAACAAACCATTTCTACCTCTAATATAGTCAAAATCCTTGATCAACAAACACTTGGACCGTTCTTGTCCAACCTCATTTATGCATCCATTTTTGAACTTCTTGTCGACCTCTCATCGGCTTTGTAACTATATCTCGGAGTTATAGAACTCCGATTCAAGCGATATTTATGGCGTTGGAAAGGTAAGACATGAGGCTACAAGTTTTATGTTTGGGAAGAAACCATTTCTGCTTATAATATAGTCAGAATCGCTCATAAACAAACACTTGGACCGTTCTTGTCCAACTTATTCGCGTCCATTTTTGAACCTATTCTTGTCGACCTCTCATCGGCTTTGTAAATATATCCGGAGTTATAGAACTCCGATTCAAGCGAAATTTATGGCGTTGGAAAGGTAAGACATGAGGCTACAAGTTCTATGTGTTGGGAAGAACCCATTTCTGCTTCTAATATAATCAGAATCGCTCATAAACAAACACTTGGACCGTTACTGTCCAACAGTTACTGTCTGACCTCTCCTCAGATTTTTAACTATATCTGGAGTTATAGAACTCCGATTCAAGCGATATTTATGGCGTTGGAAAGGTAAGACATGAGGCTACAAGTTTTATGTTTTGGGAAGACACCATTTCTGCCTCTAATATAGTCAAAATCCTTGATCAACAAACAGTTGGACCGTTAATGTCCATTTTTGAATTCTTGTCGACCTCTCATCGGCTTTGTAAATATATCGGAGTTATAGAACTCCGATTCAAGCGATATTTATAGCGTTGGAAAGGTAAGACATGAGGCTACAAGTTCTATATCTTGGGAAGAACCCATTTCTGCTTCTAATATAATCAGAATCGCTCAAAAACAAATACTTGGACCGTTCTTGTCCAACGGATTCTTGTCCATTTTTGACTATTCTTGTCGACCTCTCCTCGGATTTTTAACTATATCTGGAGTTATAGAACTCCGATACAAGCGAAATTTGCGGCGTTGGAAAGGTAAGACATGAGGCTACAAGTTCTATGTTGGGAAAAACCCATTTCTGCTTCTAATATAATCAGAATCGCTCATAAACAAACACTTGGACCGTTCTTGTCCAACAGCTTCTGTCCATTTTTGAGCATTCTTGTCGACCTCTCCTCAGATTTTTAACTATATCTGGAGTTATAGAACTCCGATACAAGCGAAATTTGCGGCGTTGGAAAGGTAAGACATGAGGCTACAAGTTTTATGTTTTGGGAAGAAACCATTTCTGCCTCTAATATAGTCAAAATCCTTGATCAACAAACAGTTGGACCGTTATTGTCCATTTTTGAAGCTATTCTTGTCGACCTCTCATCGGCTTTGTAAATATATCCGGAGTTATAGAACTCCGATTCAAGCGATATTTATGGCGTTGGAAAGGTAAGACATGAGGCTACAAGTTCTATGTTTTGGGAAGAACCCATTTCTGCTTCTAATATAGTCACAATCGCTCATAAACAAACACTTGGGACCAGTTACTCTCCAAGCATTCTTTTGTCCATTTTTGAATCATTCTTGTCTAACCTCTCATCGGCTTTGTAACTATATCCGGAGTTATAGAACTCCGATTCAAGCGATATTTATGGCGTTGAAAAGGTAAGACATGAGGCTACAAGTTTTATGTTTTGGGAAGAAACCATTTCTGCTTATAATATAATCAAAATCGCTCATAAACAAACACTTGGACCGTTCTGTCCAACTGTTCTTTGTCCATTTTTGAACCTTTCTTGTCGACCTCTCATCAGCTTTGTAACTATATCTGGAGTTATAGAACTCCGATTCAAGCGATATTTATGGCGTTGGAAAGGTAAGACATGAGGCTACAAGTTTTATGTTTTGGGAAGAAACCATTTCAGCCTCTAATATAGTCAAAATCTCTGATCAACAAACACTTGGACCGTTACTTGTCCAACTATTCTGTCCATTTTTGAACTGTTACTTGTCGACCTCTCCTCAGCTGTGTAATTATATCTGGAGTTATAGAACTCCGATTCAAGCGATATTTATTGCGTTGGAAAGGTAAGACATGAGGCTACAAGTTTTATGTTTTGGGAACAAACCATTTCCGCCTCTAATATAGTCAAAATCCTTGATCAACAAACACTTGGACCGTTCTTGTCCAACTGTTACTCGTCCCTTTTTGAACTATTCTTGTTTGACCTCTCCTCAGCTTTGTAACTATATCTGGAGTTATAGAACTCCGATTAAAGCGATATTTATGGCGTTGGAAAGGTAAGACATGAGGCTACAAGTTTCATGTTTTGGGAAGAAACCATTTCTGCATCTACTATAGTCAAAATCCTTGATCAACAAACACTTGGACCGTTCTTGTCCAAGCTGTTCGTCCATTTTGGAGAGTATTCTTTGTCGACCTCTCCTCGGCTTTGTAACTATATCCCGGAGTTATAGAACTCCGATTCAAGCGATATTTATGGCGTTGGAAAGGTAAGACATGAGGCTACAAGTTCTACGTGTTGGGAAGAACCCATTTCTGCTTCTAATACAATCAGAATCGCTCATAAACAAACACTTGGACCGTTCTTGTCCAACAGATTCTGTCTATTTTTGAGCTATTCTTGTTTGACCTCTCCTCAGATTTTTAACTATATCTGGAGTTATAGAACTCCGATCAA
Organism: Populus x sibirica; assembly: GCA_019202695.1. Taxonomy (NCBI): domain Eukaryota; kingdom Viridiplantae; phylum Streptophyta; class Magnoliopsida; order Malpighiales; family Salicaceae; genus Populus; species Populus x sibirica. Next base: position 46,588 of record JAGMVL010000823.1, read on the forward strand.
GTAAAATTTGTGGCGTTGGAAAAGTAAGACATGAGGCTACAAGTTCTATGTTTTGGGAAGAACCCATTTCTGCTTCTAATATAGTCAGAATCGCTCATAAACAAACACTTGGACCGTTCTTGTCCAAGCATTCTTGTCCATTTTTGAACTATTCTTGTCGACCTCTCCTCGGCTTTGTAACTATATCCGGAGTTATAGAACTCCGATTCAAGCGATATTTATGGCGTTGGAAAGGTAAGATAATCGAATCGCTCAAAAACAAATACTTGGACCGTTCTTGTCCATTTTGAGCTATTCTTGTCGACCTCTCCTCAGATTTTTAACTATATCCGGAGTTATAGAACTACGATACAAGCGAAATTTACGGCGTTGGAAAGGTAAGACATGAGGCTACAAGTTCTATGTCTTGGGAAGAACCCATTTACGCTTTTAATATAGTCAGAATCACTCATAAACAAACACTTGGACCGTTCTTGTCCAACGATTCTTGTCCATTTTTGAACTTCTTGTCGACCTCTCATCGGCTTTGTAACTATATCCTGGAGTTATAGAACTCCGATTCAAGCGATATTTATGGCGTTGGAAAGGTAAGACATGAGGCTACAAGTTTTATGTTTTGGGAAGAAACCATTTCTGCCTCTAATATAGTCAAAATCCTTGATCAACAAACAGTTGGACCGTCAGCCTTTGTCCATTTTTTGGCATTCTTGTCGACCTCTCATCGGCTTTGTAAATATATCCGGAGTTATAGAACTCCGATTCAAGCGATATGTATAGCGTTGGAAAGGTAAGACATGAGGCTACAAGTTCTATGTCTTGGGAAGAACCCATTTCTCGCTTCTAATATAATCAGAATCGCTCAAAAACAAATACTTGGACCGTTCTTGTCCAACGATTCTCTTGCGTCCATTTTTGAAGCTTATTCTTGTCGACCTCTCCTCGGATTTTTAACTATATCCGGAGTTATAGAACTCCGATACAAGCGAAATTTGCGGCGTTGGAAAGGTAAGACATAAGGCTACAAGTTCTATGTTGGGAAGAACCCATTTCTCGCTTCTAATATAATCAGAATCGCTCATAAACAAACACTTGGACCGTTCTTGTCCAACGATTCTTGTCCATTTTTGAACTATTCTTGTCGACCTCTCCTCAGATTTTTAACTATATCTGGAGTTATAGAACTCCGATACAAGCGAAATTTACGGCGTTGGAAAGGTAAGACATGAGGCTACAAGTTTTATGTTTTGGGAACAAACCATTTCTGCCTCTAATATAGTCAAAATCCTTGATCAACAAACAGTTGGACCGTTCTTGTCCATTTTTGAGCTATTCTTGTCGACCTCTCATCGGCTTTGTAAATATATCTCGGAGTTATAGAACTCCGATTCAAGCGATATTTATGGCGTTGGAAAGGTAAGACATGAGGCTACAAGTTCTATATCTTGGGAAGAACCCATTTTCGCTTCTAATATAGTCAGAATCGCTCATAAACAAACACTTGGACCGTTACTATCCAAGCATTCTTTGTCCATTTTTGAACTTATTCTTGTCGACCTCTCATCGGCTTTGTAACTATATCTCGGAGTTATAGAACTCCGATTCAAGCGATATTTATGGCGTTGAAAAGGTAAGACATGAGGCTACAAGTTTTATGTTTTGGGAAGAAACCATTTCTGCTTATAATATAATCAAAATCTCTGATCAACAAACACTTGGACCGTTCTTGTCCAACCGTATTCGTCCATTTTTGAACTATTCTTGTCGACCTCTCCTCAATTTGTGTAACTATATCGGAGTTATAGAACTCCGATTCAAGCGATATTTATGGCGTTGGAAAGGTAAGACATGAGGCTACAAGTTTTATGTTTTGGGAACAAACCATTTCGCCTCTAGTATAGTCAAAATCCTTGATCAACAAACACTTGGACCGTTCTTGTCCAAGCTTCTTCTGTCCATTTTTGAACCGTTATTCTTGTCGACCTCTCCTCGGCTTTGTAACTATATCCGGAGTTATAGAACTCCGATTCAAGCGATATTTATGGCGTTGGAAAGGTAAGACATGAGGCTACAAGTTCTACGTGTTGGGAAGAACCCATTTCCGCTTCTAATACAATCAGAATCGCTCATAAACAAACACTTGGACCGTTCTTGTCCCACCGAGTTCTTGTCTATTTTTGAGTATTCTTGTTTGACCTCTCCTCGGATTTTTAACTATATCCGGAGTTATAGAACTCGATCAAGTAAAATTTGTGGCGTTGGAAAAGTAAGACATGAGGCTACAAGTTCTATGTTTTGGGAAGAACCCATTTACGCTTCTAATATAGTCGAATCGCTCATAAACAAACACTTGGACCGTTCTTGTCCAAGCTATTCCTGTCCATTTTTGAACTATTCGTGTCGACCTCTCACCCGGCTTTGTAACTATATGCGGAGTTATAGAACTCCGATTCAAGCGAAATTTATGGCGTTGGAAAGGTAAGACATGAGGCTACAAGTTCTATGTGTTGGGAAGAACCCATTTCCGCTTCTAATATATCAGAATCGCTCATAAACAAACACTTGGACCGTTCACGTCCAACGATTACTTTGTTGACCTCTCCTCATATTTTTAACTATATCTGGAGTTATAGAACTCCGATTCAAGCGATATTTATGGCGTTGGAAAGGTAAGACATGAGGCTACAAGTTTTATGTTTTGGGAACAAACCATTTCAGCCTCTAATATAGTCAAAATCCTTGATCAACAAACACTTGGACCAGTTCTTGTCCAACTGCTTCTGTCCATTTTTGAGCTGTATTCTTGTCGACCTCTCCTCGGCTTTGTAACTATATCTGGAGTTATAGAACTCCGATTCAAGCGATATTTATGGCGTTGGAAAGGTAAGATAATCGGAGAATCGCTCAAAAACAAATACTTGGACCAGTCTTGTCCATTTTTGAACTATTCTTGTCGACCTCTCCTCGGATTTTTAACTATATCTGGAGTTATAGAACTCCGATACAAGCGAAAATTTACGGCGTTGGAAAGGTAAGACATGAGGCTACAAGTTCTATGTCTTGGGAAGAACCCATTTCTGCTTTTAATATAGTCAGAATCACTCATAAACAAACACTTGGACCGTTCTTGTCCAACGATTCTTGTCCATTTTTGTGTTATTCTTGTCGACCTCTCATCAGCTTTGTAACTATATCTGGAGTTATAGAACTCCGATTCAAGCGATATTTATGGCGTTGGAAAGGTAAGACATGAGGCTACAAGTTTTATGTTTTGGGAAGAAACCATTTCTGCCTCTAATATAGTCAAAATCCTTGATCAACAAACAGTTGGACCGTCATTGTCCATTTTTGAACTATTGTTACGTCGACCTCTCATCAGCTTTGTAAATATATCTGGAGTTATAGAACTCCGATTCAAGCGATATGTATAGCGTTGGAAAGGTAAGACATGAGGCTACAAGTTCTATGTCTTGGGAAGAACCCATTTCTGCTTCTAATATAATCCGAATCGCTCAAAAACAAATACTTGGACCGTTCTTGTCCAACAGTTACTGTCCATTTTTGAACTATTCTTGTCGACCTCTCCTCAGATTTTTAACTATATCGGAGTTATAGAACTCCGATACAAGCGAAATTTGCGGCGTTGGAAAGGTAAGACATGAGGCTACAAGTTCTATGTTGGGAAGAACCCATTTCTGCTTCTAATATAATCAGAATCGCTCATAAACAAACACTTGGACCGTTACTGTCCAACAGTTACTGTCCATTTTTGAACTGTTATTGTCGACCTCTCCTCAGATTTTTAACTATATCTGGAGTTATAGAACTCCGATACAAGCGAAATTTACGGCGTTGGAAAGGTAAGACATGAGGCTACAAGTTTTATGTTTTGGGAACAAACCATTTCTGCCTCTAATATAGTCAAAATCCTTGATCAACAAACAGTTGGACGAAATTGTCCATTTTTGAAGCTATTCTTGTCGACCTCTCATCAGCTTTGTAAATATATCTGGAGTTATAGAACTCCGATTCAAGCGATATTTATGGCGTTGGAAAGGTAAGACATGAGGCTACAAGTTCTATATCTTGGGAAGAACCCATTTCTGCTTCTAATATAGTCAGAATCGCTCATAAACAAACACTTGGACTGTTACTATCCAACTGTTACTGTCCATTTTTGAGCTATTATTGTCGACCTCTCATCGGCTTTGTAACTATATCTCGGAGTTATAGAACTCCGATTCAAGCGATATTTATGGCGTTGAAAAGGTAAGACATGAGGCTACAAGTTTTATGTTTTGGGAAGAAACCATTTCTGCTTATAATATAATCAAAATCTCTGATCAACAAACACTTGGACCGTTACTGTCCAACTGTTACTGTCCATTTTTGAACTGTGCTTGTCGACCTCTCCTCAGATTTGTGTAACTATATCCGGAGTTATAGAACTCCGATTCAAGCGATATTTATGGCGTTGGAAAGGTAAGACATGAGGCTACAAGTTTTATGTTTTGGGAACAAACCATTTCTGCCTTTAGTATAGTCAAAATCCTTGATCAACAAACACTTGGACCGTTCTTGTCCAACTGTTCTTGTCCATTTTTGATGTATTCTTGTCGACCTCTCCTCAGCTTTGTAACTATATCCTGGAGTTATAGAACTCCGATTCAAGCGATATTTATGGCGTTGGAAAGGTAAGACATGAGGCTACAAGTTTTATGTTTTGGGAAGAAACCATTTCTGCCTCTAATATAGTCAAAATCCTTGATCAACAAACACTTGGACCGTTCTTGTCCAAGCTATTCTTGTCCATTTTTGAGCTATTCGTGTCGACCTCTCCTCGGCTTTGTAACTATATCTGGAGTTATAGAACTCCGATTCAAGCGATATTTATGGCGTTGGAAAGGTAAGACATGAGGCTACAAGTTTTATGTTTTGGGAAGAAACCATTTCTGCCTCTAATATAGTCAAAATCCTTGATCAACAAACACTTGGACCGTTCTTGTCCAACTGTTCTGTCCATTTTTGAGACTATTGTTGTTTGACCTCTCCTCGGCTTTGTAACTATATCACGGAGTTATAGAACTCCGATTCAAGCGATATTTATGGCGTTGGAAAGGTAAGACATGAGGCTACAAGTTCTATGTGTTGGGAAGAACCCATTTCTGCTTCTAATATAATCAGAATCGCTCAAAAAGAAATACTTGGACCGTTCTTGTCCAACGATTCTTGTCCATTTTTGAACTATTCTTGTCGACCTCTCCTCGGATTTTTAACTATATCTGGAGTTATAGAACTCCGATACAAGCGAAATTTACGGCGTTGGAAAGGTAAGACATGAGGCTACAAGTTCTATGTCTTGGGAAGAACCCATTTCTGCTTTTAATATAGTCAGAATCACTCGTAAACAAACACTTGGACCGTTACTGTCCACCAGTTTCTGTCCATTTTTGAACTGTATTACTTTCGACCTCTCATCAGCTTTGTAACTATATCTGGAGTTATAGAACTCCGATTCAAGCGATATTTATGGCGTTGGAAAGGTAAGACATGAGGCTACAAGTTTTATGTTTTGGGAAGAAACCATTTCTGCCTCTAATATAGTCAAAATCCTTGATCAACAAACAGTTGGACCGTTCTTGTCCATTTTTGAAGCTATTCCTGTTCGACCTCTCATCGCTTTGTAAATATATCCCGGAGTTATAGAACTCCGATTCAAGCGATATTTATGGCGTTGGAAAGGTAAGACATGAGGCTACAAGTTCTATGTCTTGGGAAGAACCCATTTTTGCTTCTAATATAGTCAGAATCGCTCATAAACAAACACTTCGACCGTTACTCTCCAAGATTCATCTGTCCATTTTTGAACTATTCTTGTCGACCTCTCATCAGCTTTGTAACTATATCTGGAGTTATAGAACTCCGATTCAAGCGATATTTATGGCGTTGGAAAGGTAAGACATGAGGCTACAAGTTTTATGTTTTGGGAACAAACCATTTCAGCCTCTAATATAGTCAAAATCCTTGATCAACAAACACTTGGACCGTTTCTTGTCCAACCGATTCCTGTCCATTTTTGAACTGGTAATCTTGTCGACCTCTCCTCGACTTTGTAACTATATCCGGAGTTATAGAACTCCGATTCAAGCGATATTTATGGCGTTGGAAAGGTAAGGGGGGGATAATCAGAATCGCTCAAAAACAAATACTTGGACCGTTACCAATTCTTGTCCATTTTTGAACTTCTTGTCGACCTCTCTCTCAGATTTTTAACTATATCTGGAGTTATAGAACTCCGATACAAGCGAAATTTATGGCGTTGGAAAGGTAAGACATGAGGCTACAAGTTCTATGTCTTGGGAAGAACCCATTTCTGCTTTTAATATAGTCAGAATCACTCATAAACAAACACTTGGACCGTTACTGTCCAACGATTCTGTCCATTTTTGAGCGATTCTTGTCGACCTCTCATCGGCTTTGTAACTATATCCGGAGTTATAGAACTCCGATTCAAGCGATATTTATGGCGTTGGAAAGGTAAGACATGAGGCTACAAGTTTTATGTTTTGGGAAGAAACCATTTCTGCCTCTAATATAGTCAAAATCCTTGATCAACAAACACTTGGACCGTCACATCTTGTCCATTTTTGAACTTTCGTCTCGACCTCTCATCGGCTTTGTAAATATATTCGGAGTTATAGAACTCCGATTCAAGCGATATGTATAGCGTTGGAAAGGTAAGACATGAGGCTACAAGTTCTATGTCTTGGGAAGAACCCATTTCTGCTTCTAATATAATCAGAATCGCTCAAAAACAAATACTTGGACCGTTCTTGTCCAGCGTTCTTGTCCATTTTTGAGCTATTCTGTGTCGACCTCTCCTCAGATTTTTAACTATATCTGGAGTTATAGAACTCCGATACAAGCGAAATTTGCGGCGTTGGAAAGGTAAGACATGAGGCTACAAGTTCTATGTTGGGAAGAACCCATTTCTGCTTCTAATATAATCAGAATCGCTCATAAACAAACACTTGGACCGTTCTTGTCCCAAGCGATTCTGTCCATTTTTGAACTGTTCTTGTCGACCTCTCCTCAGATTTTTAACTATATCCGGAGTTATAGAACTCCGATACAAGCGAAATTTACGGCGTTGGAAAGGTAAGACATGAGGCTACAAGTTTTATGTTTTGGGAACAAACCATTTCTGCCTCTAATATAGTCAAAATCCTTGATCAACAAACAGCTTGGACCATTCCTTTACCGTCCATTTTTGAACCGTATTCGTGTCGACCTCTCATCAGCTTTGTAAATATATCCGGAGTTATAGAACTCCGATTCAAGCGATATTTATGGCGTTGGAAAGGTAAGACATGAGGCTACAAGTTCTATATCTTGGGAAGAACCCATTTCTGCTTCTAATATAGTCAGAATCGCTTATAAACAAACACTTGGACTGTTACTATCCAAGCTTTCTGTCCATTTTTGAATTGTTCTTGTCGACCTCTCATCGGCTTTGTAACTATATCTCGGAGTTATAGAACTCCGATTCAAGCGATATTTATGGCGTTGGAAAGGTAAGACATGAGGCTACAAGTTTTATGTTTTGGGAACAAACCATTTCTGCCTTTAGTATAGTCAAAATCCTTGATCAACAAACACTTGGACCGTTACTGTCCAAGCTATTCTGTCCATTTTTGGACCTGTCCTGTCGACCTCTCCTCAGCTTTGTAACTATATCTGGAGTTATAGAACTCCGATTCAAGCGATATTTATGGCGTTGGAAAGGTAAGACATGAGGCTACAAGTTTTATGTTTTGGGAAGAAACCATTTCTGCCTCTAATATAGTCAAAATCCTTGATCAACAAACACTTGGACCGTTCTTGTCCAACTTTTCTGTCCATTTTTGAACCTGTTACTGTCGACCTCTCCTCGGCTTTGTAACTATATGCGGAGTTATAGAACTCCGATTCAAGCGATATTTATGGCGTTGGAAAGGTAAGACATGAGGCTACAAGTTTTATGTTTTGGGAAGAAACCATTTCTGCCTCTAATATAGTCAAAATCCTTGATCAACAAACACTTGGACCAATTCTTTGTCCAAGCTATTCTTGTCCATTTTTGAATCTATTACTGTTTGACCTCTCCTCGGCTTTGTAACTATATCTGGGAGTTATAGAACTCCGATTCAAGCGATATTTATGGCGTTGGAAAGGTAAGACATGAGGCTACAAGTTCTATGTGTTGGGAAGAACCCATTTCTGCTTCTAATATAATCAGAATCGCTCAAAAAGAAATACTTGGACCGTTCTTGTCCAACAATTCATTGTCCATTTTTGAAGGTTATTCTTGTCGACCTCTCCTCGATTTTTAACTATATCCCGGAGTTATAGAACTCCGATACAAGCGAAATTTACGGCGTTGGAAAGGTAAGACATGAGGCTACAAGTTCTATGTCTTGGGAAGAACCCATTTCTGCTTTTAATATAGTCGGAATCACTCGTAAACAAACACTTGGACCGTTTCTTGTCCACCAGTTCTCGTCCATTTTTGAACTTGTTACTTTCGACCTCTCATCAGCTTTGTAACTATATCCCGGAGTTATAGAACTCCGATTCAAGCGATATTTATGGCGTTGGAAAGGTAAGACATGAGGCTACAAGTTTTATGTTTTGGGAAGAAACCATTTCCGCCTCTAATATAGTCAAAATCCTTGATCAACAAACAGTTGGACCGTTCTTGTCCATTTTTGAACTGTTACGTGTCGACCTCTCATCAGGCTTTGTAAATATATCCGGAGTTATAGAACTCCGATTCAAGCGATATTTATGGCGTTGGAAAGGTAAGACATGAGGCTACAAGTTCTATGTCTTGGGAAGAACCCATTTTTGCTTCTAATATAGTCAGAATCGCTCATAAACAAACACTTCGACTGTTACTCTCCAACTGTTACTGTCCATTTTTGAACTTCTTGTCGACCTCTCATCAGCTTTGTAACTATATCTGGAGTTATAGAACTCCGATTCAAGCGATATTTATGGCGTTGGAAAGGTAAGACATGAGGCTACAAGTTTTATGTTTTGGGAACAAACCATTTCAGCCTCTAATATAGTCAAAATCCTTGATCAACAAACACTTGGACCGTTCTTGTCCAAGCACCATTCGTCCATTTTTGAAGCTATTCTTGTACGACCTCTCCTCAGCTTTGTAACTATATCTGGAGTTATAGAACTCCGATTCAAGCGATATTTATGGCGTTGGAAAGGTAAGATAATCAGAATCGCTCAAAAACAAATACTTGGACCGTTACTGTCCATTTTTGAACTGATTACTGTCTGACCTCTCCTCAGATTTTTAACTATATCTGGAGTTATAGAACTCCGATACAAGCGAAATTTACGGCGTTGGAAAGGTAAGACATGAGGCTACAAGTTCTATGTCTTGGGAAGAACCCATTTCTGCTTTTAATATAGTCAGAATCACTCATAAACAAACACTTGGACCGTTACTGTCCAACGGTTCTTGTCCATTTTTGAACCGTTACCTTGTCGACCTCTCATCAGCTTTGTAACTATATCCGGAGTTATAGAACTCCGATTCAAGCGATATTTATGGCGTTGGAAAGGTAAGACATGAGGCTACAAGTTTTATGTTTTGGGAAGAAACCATTTCTGCCTCTAATATAGTCAAAATCCTTGATCAACAAACAGTTGGACCGTCAATTATGTCCATTTTTGAATTCTTGCTCGACCTCTCATCGGCTTTGTAAATATATGCGGAGTTATAGAACTCCGATTCAAGCGATATGTATAGCGTTGGAAAGGTAAGACATGAGGCTACAAGTTCTATGTCTTGGGAAGAACCCATTTCTGCTTCTAATATAATCAGAATCGCTCAAAAACAAATACTTGGACCGTTATCTTGTCCAACGATTCTTATGTCCATTTTTGAAGCTATTCTTGTCGACCTCTCCTCAGATTTTTAACTATATCTCGGAGTTATAGAACTCCGATACAAGCGAAATTTGCGGCGTTGGAAAGGTAAGACATGAGGCTACAAGTTCTATGTTTGGGAAGAACCCATTTCTGCTTCTAATATAATCAGAATCGCTCATAAACAAACACTTGGACCGTTCTTGTCCAAGCGATTCTGTCCATTTTTGAAAGTATTCTTGTCGACCTCTCCTCAGATTTTTAACTATATCTGGAGTTATAGAACTCCGATACAAGCGAAATTTACGGCGTTGGAAAGGTAAGACATGAGGCTACAAGTTTTATGTTTTGGGAACAAACCATTTCTGCCTCTAATATAGTCAAAATCCTTGATCAACAAACAGTTGGACCGTTCTTGTCCATTTTTGAGCTATTCTTGTCGACCTCTCATCGGCTTTGTAAATATATCCGGAGTTATAGAACTCCGATTCAAGCGATATTTATGGCGTTGGAAAGGTAAGACATGAGGCTACAAGTTCTATATCTTGGGAAGAACCCATTTCTGCTTCTAATATAGTCGAATCGCTTATAAACAAACACTTGGACGTTACTATCCAACATTCTTGTCCATTTTTGAATTGTTACTGTCGACCTCTCATCGGCTTTGTAACTATATCTCGGAGTTATAGAACTCCGATTCAAGCGATATTTATGGCGTTGGAAAAGGTAAGACATGAGGCTACAAGTTTTATGTTTTGGGAAGAAACCATTTCTCGCTTATAATATAATCAAAATCTCTGATCAACAAACACTTGGACCGTTCTTGTCCAACGCTATTACTGTCCATTTTTGAACTATTCTTGTCGACCTCTCCTCGAGCTTTGTAACTATATCCCGGAGTTATAGAACTCCGATTCAAGCGATATTTATGGCGTTGGAAAGGTAAGACATGAGGCTACAAGTTTTATGTTTTGGGAACAAACCATTTCTGCCTCTAGTATAGTCAAAATCCCTTGATCAACAAACACTTGGTTATTCTTGTCCAACGATTCTTGTCCATTTTTGAACTATTCTGTCTCGACCTCTCCTCGGCTTTGTAACTATATCTGGAGTTATAGAACTCCGATTCAAGCGAAATTTATGGCGTTGGAAAGGTAAGACATGAGGCTACAAGTTCTATGTTTTGGGAAGAAACCAGTTCTGCCTCTAATATAGTCAAAATCGCTCATAAACAAACACTTGGACCGTTCTTGTCCAACGATTCTTGTCCATTTTTGAACTGTTACTGTCGACCTCTCCTCGGCTTTGTAACTATATCCGGAGTTATAGAACTCCGATTCAAGCGATATTTATGGCGTTGGAAAGGTAAGACATGAGGCTACAAGTTCTATGTGTTGGGAAGAACCCATTTCTGCTTCTAATACAATCAGAATGGCTCATAAACAAACACTTGGACCGTTCTCGTCCAACGATTCTTGTCCATTTTTGAACTGCTATTCTTGTTGACCTCTCCTCAGATTTTTAACTATATCGGAGTTATAGAACTCCGATCAAGTAAAATTTGTGGCGTTGGAAAGGTAAGACATGAGGCTACAAGTTCTATGTTTTGGGAAGAACCCATTTCGCTTCTAATATAGTCAGAATCGCTCATAAACAAACACTTGGACCGTTTGTCCAACGCATTCTTGTCCATTTTTGAACTGTTACTATCGACCTCTCATCGAGCGTTGTAACTATATCGGAGTTATAGAACTCCGATTCAAGCGAAATTTATGGCGTTGGAAAGGTAAGACATGAGGCTACAAGTTCTATGTGTTGGGAAGAACCCATTTTCGCTTCTAATATAATCAGAATCACTCATAAACAAACACTTGGACCTGTCCAACGATTCTTGTCCATTTTTGAATTGTTATTCTTGTCGACCTCTCATCGGCTTTGTAACTATATCTCGGAGTTATAGAACTCCGATTCAAGCGATATTTATGGCGTTGGAAAGGTAAGACATGAGGCTACAAGTTTTATGTTTGGGGAACAAACCATTTTCGCCTCTAATATAGTCAAAATCCTTGATCAACAAACACTTGGACCGTTACTTTGTCCATTTTTGAACTTGTCGACCTCTCCTCGGCTTTGTAACTATATCTGGAGTTATAGAACTCCGATTGAGGATTTATGGCGTTGGAAAGGTAAGACATGAGGCTACAAGTTCTATGTGTTGGGAAGAACCCATTTCTGCTTCTAATACAATCAGAATCGCTCATAAACAAACACTGTGGACCGTGTCTAATCTTTCATTTTTTATACTCTGTTGACCTCTCCTCGGATTTTTAACTATATCGGAGTTATAGAACTCCGATTCAAGTGAAATTTGTGGCGTTGGAAAGGTAAGACATGAGGCTACAAGTTCTATGTTTTGGGAAGAACCCATTTCTGCTTCTAATATAGGAATCGCTCATAAACAAACACTTGAACCGAGCTCATAAACAAACACTTGGACCGTTACTTTCACCTTTTCTTTTTTTATTTTTTTTGGTTTTTTTTTATGGCGTTGGAAAGGTAAGACATGAGGCTACAAGTTCTATGTGTTGGGAAGAACCCATTTCTAATAAAATCAGAATCGCTCATAAACAAACACTTGGGTCCAGCGATTCTTTGTCGACCTCTCCTCGGATTTTTAACTATATCGGAGTTATAGAACTCCGATACAAGCGAAATTTGTGGCGTTGGAAAGGTAAGACATGAGGCTACAAGTTCTATGTCTTGGGAAGAACCCATTTCCGCTTCTAATATAGTCAGAATCACTCATAAACAAACACTTGGACCGTTCTTGTCCATTTTACAATTTTGAACTTGTTGTCGACCTCTCATCAGCTTTGTAACTATATCTGGAGTTATAGAACTCCAATTCAAGCGATATTTATGGCGTTGGAAAGGTAAGACATGAGGCTACAAGTTTTATGTTTTGGGAAGAAACCATTTCTCCTTCTAATATAGTCAGAATCGCTCATAAACAAACACTTGGACCGTTCTTGTCCAACGGTTCTGTCCATTTTTGAACTTTACTTCTTTCGACCTATCATCAACTTTTTAACTATATCTCGGAGTTATAGAACTCCGATTCAAGCGATATTTATGGCGTTGGAAAGGTAAGACATGAGGCTACAAGTTCTATGTCTTGGGAAGAACCCATTTCTGCTTCTAATATAATCATAATCGCTCAAAAACAAATACTTGGACCGTTACTGTCCAACATTCGCATCGTCCATTTTTGAACTATTCTTGTCGACCTCTCCTCAGATTTTTAACTATATCGGAGTTATAGAACTCCGATTGAAGCGATATTTATGGCGTTGGAAAGGTAAGACATGAGGCTACAAGTTCTATGTGTTGGGAAGAACCCATTTCTGCTTCTAATATAATCAGAATCGCTCATAAACAAACACTTGGACCGTTCTTGTCCAACGATTCTTGTCCATTTTTGAACTATTCTTTGTTGACCTCTCCTCGGATTTTTAACTATATCCGGAGTTATAGAACTCCGATCGAGTAAAATTTATGGCGTTGGAAAGGTAAGACATGAGGCTACAAGTTCTATGTTTTGGGAAGAACCCATTTCTGCTTCTAATATAGTCGAATCGCTCATAAACAAACACTTGGACCGTTCTTGTCCAACAGCGATTCTTGTCCATTTTTAAAGTATTCTTGTCGACCTCTCATCGGCGATTTTTAACTATATCCGGAGTTATAGAACTCCGATTCAAGCGAAATTTATGGCGTTGGAAAGGTAAGACATGAGGCTACAAGTTCTATGTGTTGGGAAGAACCCATTTCTGCTTCTAATATAATCAGAATCACTCATAAACAAACACTTGGACCGTTCTTGTCCAACAGGTTTCTTGTCCATTTTTGAATTATTCTTGTCGACCTCTCATCGGCTTTGTAACTATATCTCGGAGTTATAGAACTCCGATTCAAGCGATATTTATGGCGTTGGAAAGGTAAGACATGAGGCTACAAGTTTTATGTTTTGGGAAGAACCCATTTCGGCCTCTAATATAGTCAAAATCCTTGATCAACAAACACTTGGACCGTTCTTGTCCAACGATTCTTGTCCATTTTTAATGTATTCTTGTCGACCTCTCCTCGGCTTTGTAACTATATCGGAGTTATAGAACTTCCGATCAAGCGATATTTATGGCGTTGGAAAGGTAAGACATGAGGCTACAAGTTCTATGTTTTGGGAAGAACCCATTTCTGCTTCTAATATAGTTAGAATCACTCATAAACAAACACTTGGACCGTTCTTGTCCAACGATTCTTGTCCATTTTTGAATTGTTATTCTTGTCGACCTCTCCTCGGCTTTGTAACTATATCCGGAGTTATAGAACTCCGATTCAAGCGATATTTATGGCGTTGGAAAGGTAAGACATGAGGCTACAAGTTTTATGTTTTGGGAAGAACCCATTTCTGCTTCTAATATAGTCAGAATCGCTCATAAACAAACACTTGGACCGTTCTTTGTCCAACGATTCTTCGTCCATTTTTGAACTATTCTTGTCGACCTCTCATCAACTTTGTAAATATATGCGGAGTTATAGAACTCCGATTCAAGCGATATTTATGGCGTTGGAAAGGTAAGACATGAGGCTACAAGTTCTATGTCTTGGGAAGAACCCATTTCCGCTTCTAATATAATCATAATCGCTCATAAACAAACACTTGGACCGATTCTTGTCCAACTGATTCTTGTCCATTTTTGAACTTTATTCTTGTCGACCTCTCCTCGGCTTTGTAACTATATGCGGAGTTATAGAACTCCGATTCAAGCGATATTTATGGCGTTGGAAAGGTAAGACATGAGGCTACAAGTTCTATGTGTTGGGAAGAACCCATTTCTGCTTCTAATACAATCAGAATCGCTCATAAACAAACACTTGGACCGTTCTTGTCCAACGATTCTTGTCCATTTTTGAACTATCGTTTGTCGACCTCTCCTCAGATTTTTAACTATATCTGGAGTTATAGAACTCCGATCGAGTGAAATTTGTGGCGTTGGAAAGGTAAGACATGAGGCTACAAGTTCTATGTTTTGGGAAGAACCCATTTTTGCTTCTAATATAGTCGGAATCGCTCATAAACAAACACTTGGACCGTTTCTTGTCCAACTGATTGTCCATTTTTGAACTATTTCTTGTCGACCTCTCATCAGCTTTGTAACTATATCTGGAGTTATAGAACTCCGATTCAAGCGAAATTTATGGCGTTGGAAAGGTAAGACATGAGGCTACAAGTTCTATGTGTTGGGAAGAACCCATTTCTGCTTCTAATATAATCAGAATCGCTCATAAACAAACACTTGGACCGTTCTTGTCCAACGATTCTTGTCCATTTTTGAACTGTTATTCTTGTCGACCTCTCCTCGGATTTTTAACTATATCTCGGAGTTATAGAACTCCGATTCATGCGATATTTATGGCGTTGGAAAGGTAAGACATGAGGCTACAAGTTCTATGTCTTGGGAAGAACCCATTTCGGCTTCTAATATAGTCAGAATCACTCATAAACAAACACTTGGACCGTTCTTGTCCAACGATTCTTTGTCCTTTTTGAACTATTCTTGTCGACCTCTCATCGGCTTTGTAACTATATCAGGAGTTATAGAACTCCGATTCAAGCGAAATTTATGGCGTTGGAAAGGTAAGACATGAGGGTACAAGTTCTATGTGTTGGGAAGAACCCATTTATGCTTCTAATATAAGTCAGAATCACTCATAAACAAACACTTGGACCGTTCTTGTCCAACGATTCTTGTCCATTTTTGAATTGTTTCTTGTCGACCTCTCCTCGGATTTTTAACTATATCTGGAGTTATAGAACTCCGATTCAAGCGAAATTTATGGCGTTGGAAAGGTAAGACATGAGGCTACAAGTTCTATGTCTTGGGAAGAACCCATTTCTGCTTCTAATATAATCAGAATCGCTCATAAACAAACACTTGGACCGTTCTTGTCCAACGATTCTTGTCCATTTTTGAACTATTCTTGCTGTCGACCTCTCATCAGCTTTGTAACTATATCTGGAGTTATAGAACTCCGATTCAAGCGATATTTATGGCGTTGGAAAGGTAAGACATGAGGCTACAAGTTCTATGTTTTGGGAAGAACCCATTTCTGCTTCTAATATAGTTAGAATCGCTCATAAACAAACACTTGGACCGTTCTTGTCCAAGCATTCATGTCCATTTTTGAAGTGTTTCTTGTCGACCTCTCCTCGGATTTTTAACTATATCCGGAGTTATAGAACTCCGATACAGCGAAATTTATGGCGTTGGAAAGGTAAGACATGAGGCTACAAGTTCTATGTCTTGGGAAGAACCCATTTCTGCTTCTAATATAGTCAGAATCGCTCATAAACAAACACTTGGACCGTTCTTGTCCAACGATTCTTGTCCATTTTTGAACTATTCTTGTCGACCTCTCCTCGGCTTTGTAACTATATCCGGAGTTATAGAACTCCGATTCAAGCGAAATTTATGGCGTTGGAAAGGTAAGACATGAGGCTACAAGTTCTATGTCTTGGGAAGAACCCATTTCTGCTTCTAATATAATCGAATCGCTCATAAACAAACACTTGGACCGATTCTTGTCCAACGATTCTTGTCCATTTTTGAAGCTATTCTTGTCGACCTCTCCTCAGATTTTTAACTATATCTGGAGTTATAGAACTCCGATCAAGCGAAATTTGTGGCGTTGGAAAGGTAAGACATGAGGCTACAAGTTCTATGTCTTGGGAAGAACCCATTTCGCTTCTAATATAATCAGAATCGCTCATAAACAAACACTTGGACCGATTCTTGTCCAACGATTCTTGTCCATTTTTGAATTATTCTTGTCGACCTCTCATCGGCTTTGTAAATATATGCGGAGTTATAGAACTCCGATTCAAGCGATATTTATGGCGTTGGAAAGGTAAGACATGAGGCTACAAGTTCTATGTCTTGGGAAGAACCCATTTACGCTTCTAATATAATCAAGAATCGCTCATAAACAAACACTTGGACCGTTCTTGTCCAACGATTCTTGTCCATTTTTGAGCTATTCTTGTCGACCTCTCCTCAGATTTTTAACTATATCTGGAGTTATAGAACTCCGATTCAAGCGATATCTATGGCGTTGGAAAGGTAAGACATGAGGCTACAAGTTTTATGTTTGGGAAGAAACCTTTTCTGCCTCTAATATAGTCAAAATCCTTGATCAACAAACAGTTGGACCGTTATCCGATTCTTGTCCATTTTTGAACTATTCTTGTCGACCTCTCCTCGGATTTTTAACTATATCTGGAGTTATAGAACTCCGATCAAGCGAAATTTGTGGCGTTGGGAAGGTAAGACATGAGGCTACAAGTTCTATGTTTTGGGAAGAACCCATTTTTGCTTCTAATATAGTCAGAATTGCTCATAAACAAACACTTGGACCGTTCTTGTCCAAGCGATTCTTGTCCATTTTTGAACTATTCTTGTCGACCTCTCATCGGCTTTGTAACTATATCTAGAGTTATAGAACTCCGATTCAAGCGAAATTTATGGCGTTGGAAAGGTAAGACATGAGGCTACAAGTTCTATGTGTTGGGAAGAACCCATTTCTGCTTCTAATATAAGCAGAATAGCTCATAAACAAACACTTGGACCGTTCTTGTCCAACGATTCTTGTCCATTTTTGAACTCTATTCTTGTCGACCTCTCCTCGGATTTTTAACTATATGCGGAGTTATAGAACTCCGATACAAGCGAAATTTGCGGCGTTGGAAAGGTAAGACATGAGGCTACAAGTTCTATGTCTTGGGAAGAACCCATTTTGCTTCTAATATAGTCAGAATCACTCATAAACAAACACTTGGACCGTTCTTGTCCAACGATTCTTGTCCTTTTTTGAAGCTATTCTTGTCGACCTCTCATCGGCTTTGTAACTATATGCGGAGTTATAGAACTCCGATTCAAGCGAAATTTATGGCGTTGGAAAGGTAAGACATGAGGCTACAAGTTCTATGTGTTGGGAAGAACCCATTTATGCTTCTAATATAATCGAGAATCACTCATAAACAAACACTTGGACCGGTTCTTGTCCAACGATTCTTGTCCATTTTTGAAGCTATTCTTGTCGACCTCTCCTCGAGATTTTTAACTATATCTCGGAGTTATAGAACTCCGATACAAGCGAAATTTACGGCGTTGGAAAGGTAAGACATGAGGCTACAAGTTCTATGTCTTGGGAAGAACCCATTTTACGCTTCTAATATAATCAGAATCGCTCATAAACAAACACTTGGACGATTCTTGTCCAACGATTCTTGTCCATTTTTGAAGCATTCTTGTCGACCTCTCCTCGGATTTTTAACTATATCCGGAGTTATAGAACTCCGATCAAGCGAAATTTGTGGCGTTGGAAAGGTAAGACATGAGGCTACAAGTTCTATGTCTTGGGAAGAACCCATTTACGCTTCTAATATAATCAGAATCGCTCATAAACAAACACTTGAACCGTTCTTGTCCAACGATTCTTGTCCATTTTTGAAGTTATTCTTGTCGACCTCTCATCGGCTTTGTAACTATATCTCGGGAGTTATAGAACTCCGATTCAAGCGATATTTATGGCGTTGGAAAGGTAAGACATGAGGCTACAAGTTCTATGTCTTGGGAAGAACCCATTTACGCTTCTAATATAATCAGAATCGCTCATAAACAAACACTTGGACCGTTCTTGTCCAGGATTCTTGTCCATTTTGGTATTCTTGTCGACCTCTCCTCGGATTTTTAACTATATATGGAGTTATAGAACTCCGATACAAGCGAAATTTGCGGCGTTGGAAAGGTAAGACATGAGGCTACAAGTTCTATGTCTTGGGAAGAACCCATTTTCTGCTTCTAATATAGTTAGAATCACTCATAAACAAACACTTGGACCGTTCTTGTCCACGATTCTTGTCCATTTTTGATTTATTCTTGTCGACCTCTCATCGGCTTTGTAACTATATCTGGAGTTATAGAACTCCGATTCAAGCGATATTTATGGCGTTGGAAAGGTAAGACATGAGGCTACAAGTTTTATGTTTTGGGAAGAAACCATTTCGCCTCTAATATAGTCAAAATCCTTGATCAACAAACACTTGGACCGTTCTTGTCCATTTTTGAACTGTTATTACGTCGACCTCTCATCGGCTTTGTAAATATATCGGAGTTATAGAACTCCGATTCAAGCGATATTTATGGCGTTGGAAAGGTAAGACATGAGGCTACAAGTTCTATGTCTTGGGAAGAACCCATTTTCTGCTTCTAATACAATCAGAATCGCTCATAAACAAACACTTGGACGATTCTTGTCCAACGATTTTGTCCATTTTTGGCTATTCTTGTCGACCTCTCCTCGGATTTTTAACTATATCCGGAGTTATAGAACTCCGATCAAGCGAAATTTGTGGCGTTGGAAAGGTAAGACATGAGGCTACAAGTTCTATGTCTTGGGAAGAACCCATTTCTCGCTTCTAATATAGTTAGAATCACTCATAAACAAACACTTGGACCGTTCTTGTCCAACGATTCTTGTCCATTTTTGAACTTATTCTTGTCGACCTCTCATCAGATTTGTAACTATATCTGGAGTTATAGAACTCCGATTCAAGCGATATTTATGGCGTTGGAAAGGTAAGACATGAGGCTACAAGTTTTATGTTTTGGGAAGAAACCATTTCGCCTCTAATATAGTTAAAATCCTTGATAAACAAACACTTGGTCCACGATTCTTGTCTATTTTTGAAGCTATTCTTGTCGACCTCTCATCGGCTTTGTAAATATATGCGGAGTTATAGAACTCCGATTCAAGCGATATTTATGGCGTTGGAAAGGTAAGACATGAGGCTACAAGTTTTATGTTTTGGGAAGAAACCATTTCTGCCTCTAATATAGTCAAAATCCTTGATCAACAAACACTTGGACCGTTCTTGTCCATTTTTGAACTATTCTTGTCGACCTCTCATCGGCTTTGTAAATATATCCGGAGTTATAGAACTCCGATTCAAGCGATATTTATGGCGTTGGAAAGGTAAGACATGAGGCTACAAGTTCTATGTCTTGGGAAGAACCCATTTACGCTTCTAATATAATCGAATCGCTCATAAACAAACACTTGGACCGATTCTTGTCCAACGATTCTTGTCCATTTTTGGTATTCTTGTCGACCTCTCCTCAGATTTTTAACTATATATGGAGTTATAGAACTCCGATACAAGCGAAATTTGCGGCGTTGGAAAGGTAAGACATGAGGCTACAAGTTCTATGTCTTGGGAAGAACCCATTTCTGCTTCTAATATAGTTAGAATCACTCATAAACAAACACTTGGACCAGTTCTTGTCCAACAATTATGTCCATTTTTGAACTATTACTTGTCGACCTCTCATCGGCTTTGTAACTATATGCGGAGTTATAGAACTCCGATTCAAGCGATATTTATGGCGTTGGAAAGGTAAGACATGAGGCTACAAGTTTTATGTTTTGGGAAGAAACCATTTACGCCTCTAATATAGTCAAAATCCTTGATCAACAAACACTTGGACCGATTCTTGTCCATTTTTGAAGTATTCTTGTCGACCTCTCATCGGCTTTGTAAATATATACGGAGTTATAGAACTCCGATTCAAGCGATATTTATGGCGTTGGAAAGGTAAGACATGAGGCTACAAGTTCTATGTCTTGGGAAGAACCCATTTCTGCTTCTAATATAATCAGAATCGCTCATAAACAAACACTTGGACCGTTCTTGTCCAACAAGATTCTTGTCCATTTTTGAACTATTCTTGTCGACCTCTCCTCGGATTTTTAACTATATCGGAGTTATAGAACTCCGATCAAGCGAAATTTGTGGCGTTGGAAAGGTAAGACATGAAGCTACAAGTTCTATGTCTTGGGAAGAACCCATTTCTGCTTCTAATATAGTTAGAATCACTCATAAACAAACACTTGGACCGTTCTTGTCCAACGCATTCTTGTCCTTTTTTGAATCATTCTTGTCGACCTCTCATCATCTTTGTAACTATATCTGGAGTTATAGAACTCCGATTCAAGCGATATTTAATGCGTTGATAAGGTAAGACATGAGGCTACAAGTTTTATGTTTTGGGAAGAAACCATTTCTGCCTCTAATATAGTCAAAATCCTTGATCAACAAACACTTGGACCAATTCTTGTCCATTTTTGAAGTATTCTTGTCGACCTCTCATCGGCTTTGTAAATATATGCAGGAGTTATAGAACTCCGATTCAAGCGATATTTATGGCGTTGGAAAGGTAAGACATGAGGCTACATGTTTTATGTTTGGGGAAGAAACCATTTTCGCCTCTAATATAGTCAAAATCCTTGATCAACAAACAGTTGGACCGTTATTCTTGTCCATTTTTGAGCTATTCTTGTCGACCTCTCATCGGCTTTGTAAGTATATCTGGAGTTATAGAACTCCGATTCAAGCGATATTTATGGCGTTGGAAAGGTAAGACATGAGGCTACAAGTTCTATGTCTTGGGAAGAACCCATTTACGCTTCTAATATAATCAGAATCGCTCATAAACAAACACTTGGACCGTTTCTTGTCCAACGATTCTTGTCCATTTTTGAAGCTTATTCTTGTCGACCTCTCCTCGGATTTTTAACTATATATGGAGTTATAGAACTCCGATACAAGCGAAATTTGCGGCGTTGGAAAGGTAAGACATGAGGCTATAAGTTCTATGTCTTGGGAAGAACCCATTTCTGCTTCTAATATAGTTAGAATCACTCATAAACAAACACTTGGACCGTTCTTGTCCAACGATTCTTGTCCATTTTTTTGTATTCTTGTCGACCTCTCATCGGCTTTGTAACTATATCTGGAGTTATAGAACTCCGATTCAAGCGATATTTATGGCGTTGAAAAGGTAAGACATGAGGCTACAAGTTTTATGTTTTGGGAAGAAACCATTTCGCCTCTAATATAGTCAAAATCCTTGATCAACAAACACTTGGACCGTTCTTGTCCATTTTTGAGCTATTCTTGTCGACCTCTCATCGGCTTTGTAAATATATCTCGGAGTTATAGAACTCCGATTCAAGCGATATTTATGGCGTTGGAAAGGTAAGACATGAGGCTACAAGTTCTATGTCTTGGGAAGAACCCATTTCCGCTTCTAATACAATCAGAATCGCTCATAAACAAACACTTGGACCAGATTCTTGTCCAACGATTCTTGTCCATTTTTGGTATTCTTGTCGACCTCTCCTCGGATTTTTAACTATATCGGAGTTATAGAACTCCGATACAAGCGAAATTTATGGCGTTGGAAAGGTAAGACATGAGGCTACAAGTTCTATGTCTTGGGAAGAACCCATTTCTGCTTCTAATATAGTCAGAATCACTCATAAACAAACACTTGGACCGATTCTTGTCCAACGATTCTTGTCCTTTTTTGAGCTTATTCTTGTCGACCTCTCCTCGGATTTTTAACTATATATGGAGTTATAGAACTCCGATACAAGCGAAATTTGCGGCGTTGGAAAGGTAAGACATGAGGCTACAAGTTCTATGTCTTGGGAAGAACCCATTTCTGCTTCTAATATAGTTAGAATCACTCATAAACAAACACTTGGACCGTTCTTGTCCAATAGTTCTTGTCCATTTTTGGAGCTATTCTTGTCGACCTCTCATCGGCTTTGTAACTATATCCGGAGTTATAGAACTCCGATTCAAGCAATATTTATGGCGTTGGAAAGGTAAGACATGAGGCTACAAGTTTTATGTTTTGGGAAGAAACCATTTTACGCCTCTAATATAGTCAAAATCCTTGATCAACAAACACTTGGACCGATTCTTGTCCATTTTTTGAAGTATTCTTGTCGACCTCTCATCGGCTTTGTAAATATATGCGGAGTTATAGAACTCCGATTCAAGCCATATTTATGGCGTTGGAAAGGTAAGACATGAGGCTACAAGTTCTATGTCTTGGGAAGAACCCATTTCTGCTTCTAATATAATCAGAATCGCTCATAAACAAACACTTGGACCGATTCTTGTCCAACGATTCTTGTCCATTTTTGAGTATTCTTGTCGACCTCTCCTCGGATTTTTAACTATATATGGAGTTATAGAACTCCGATCAAGCGAAATTTATGGCGTTGGAAAGGTAAGACATGAGGCTACAAGTTCTATGTCTTGGGAAGAACCCATTTACGCTTCTAATATAATCAGAATCGCTCATAAACAAACACTTGGACCGTTCTTGTCCAACGATTCTTGTCCATTTTTGAACTATTCTTGTCGACCTCTCATCAGCTTTGTAAATATATGCGGGTTATAGATCTCCAATTCAAGCGATATTTATGGCGTTGGAAAGGTAAGACATGAGGCTACAAGTTCTATGTCTTGGGAAGAACCCATTTCTGCTTCTAATATAGTCGAATCGCTCATAAACAAACACTTGGACCGATTCTTGTCCAACGATTCTAGTCATCCATTTTTGAGTATTCTTGTCGACCTCTCCTCGGATTTTTAACTATATCTGGAGTTATAGAACTCCGATCAAGCGAAATTTATGGCGTTGGAAAGGTAAGACATGAGGCTACAAGTTCTATGTCTTGGGAAGAACCCATTTCTGCTTCTAATATAATCAGAATCGCTCATAAACAAACACTTGAACGATTCTTGTCGAACGATTCTTGTCCATTTTTGAAGCTATTCTTGTCGACCTCTCATCGGCTTTGTAAATATATGCGGGTTATAGATCTCCAATTCAAGCGATATTTATGGCGTTGGAAAGGTAAGACATGAGGCTACAAGTTCTATGTCTTGGGAAGAACCCATTTCTGCTTCTAATATAGTCAGAATCGCTCATAAACAAACACTTGGACCGTTCTTGTCCAACGATTCTTGTCCATTTTTGAGCTATTCTTGTCGACCTCTCCTCGGATTTTTAACTATATCTGGAGTTATAGAACTCCGATTCAAGCGATATTCTATGGCTTTGGAAAGGTAAGACATGAGGCTACAAGTTTTATGTTTGGGGAAGAAACCATTTCTACTTCTAATATAGTCAAAATCCTTGATCAACAAACAGTTGGACCGATTCTTGTCCATTTTTGAGCTATTCTTGTCGACCTCTCATCGGCTTTGTAAATATATGCAGGTTATAGAACTCCGATTCAAGCGATACTTATGGCGTTGGAAAGGTAAGACATGAGGCTACAAGTTTTATGTTTTGGGAAGAAACCATTTCTGCCTCTAATATAGTCAAAATCCTTGATCAACAAACACTTGGACATCTTGTCAATATTCTTGTCCATTTTTGAGTATTCTTGTCGACCTCTCATCGGCTTTGTAAATATATCCGGAGTTATAGAACTCCGATTCAAGCGATATTTATGGCGTTGGAAAGGTAAGACATGAGGCTACAAGTTCTATGTCTTGGGAAGAACCCATTTCTGCTTCTAATATAGTCGAGAATCACTCATAAACAAACACTTGGACCGTATTCTTGTCCAACGATTCTTGTCCATTTTTGAGCTATTCTTGTCGACCTCTCCTCGGATTTTTAACTATATATGGAGTTATAGAACTCCGATACAAGCGAAATTTGTGGCGTTGGAAAGGTAAGACATGAGGCTACAAGTTCTATGTCTTGGGAAGAACCCATTTCTGCTTCTAATATAGTTAGAATCACTCATAAACAAACACTTGGACCATTCTTGTCCAACGATTCTTGTCCATTTTTGAGCTATTCTTGTCGACCTCTCATCGGCTTTGTAACTATATGCGGGTTATAGAACTCCGATTCAAGCGATATTTATGGCGTTGGAAAGGTAAGACATGAGGCTACAAGTTTTATGTTTTGGGAAGAAACCATTTCTGCCTCTAATATAGTCAAAATCCTTGATCAACAAACACTTGGACCGAATTCTTGTCCAACGATTCTTGTCCATTTTTGAGGCTATTCTTATCGACCTCTCATCGGCTTTGTAACTATATGCAGGGTTATAGAACTCCGATTCAAGCGATATTTATGGCGTTGGAAAGGTAAGACATGAGGCTACAAGTTTTATGTTTTGGGGAAGAAACCTTTTACTGCCTCTAATATAGTCAAAATCCTTGATCAACAAACGGTTGGACCGTTCTTGTCCATTTTTGAAGCTGATTCTTGTCGACCTCTCATCGGCTTTGTAAATATATCGGAGTTATAGAACTCCGATTCAAGCGATATTTATGGCGTTGGAAAGGTAAGACATGAGGCTACAAGTTCTATGTCTTGGGAAGAACCCATTTCTGCTTCTAATATAATCAGAATCGCTCATAAACAAACACTTGGACCGATTCTTGTCCACGATTCTTGTCCATTTTTGAGCTATTCTTGTCGACCTCTCCTCGGATTTTTAACTATATCGGAGTTATAGAACTCCGATACAAGCGAAATTTGCGGCGTTGGAAAGGTAAGACATGAGGCTACAAGTTCTATGTCTTGGGAAGAACCCATTTCTGCTTCTAATATAGTTAGAATCACTCATAAACAAACACTTGGACCGATTCTTGTCCAACGATTCTTGTCCATTTTTGAGCTATTCTTGTCGACCTCTCATCGGCTTTGTAACTATATCTGGAGTTATAGAACTCCGATTCAAGCGATATTTATGGCGTTGGAAAGGTAAGACATGAGGCTACAAGTTTTATGTTTTGGGAAGAAACCATTTCTGCCTCTAATATAGTCAAAATCCTTGATCAACAAACACTTGGACCATTCTTGTCCAACGATTTTCATCCATTTTTGAAGCTATTCTTGTCGACCTCTCATCAGCTTTGTAACTATATCTGGAGTTATAGAACTCCGATTCAAGCGATATTTATGGCGTTGGAAAGGTAAGACATGAGGCTACAAGTTTTATGTTTTGGGAAGAAACCCATTTCTGCCTCTAATATAGTCAAAATCCTTGATCAACAAACGGTTGGACCAGATTCTTGTCCATTTTTGAAGCTATTCTTGTCGACCTCTCATCGGCTTTGTAAATATATCCGGAGTTATAGAACTCCGATTCAAGCGATATTTATGGCGTTGGAAAGGTAAGACATGAGGCTACAAGTTCTATGTCTTGGGAAGAACCCATTTACGCTTCTAATATAGTTAGAATCACTCATAAACAAACACTTGGACCGATTCTTGTCCAACGATTCTTGTCCATTTTTGAGCTATTCTTGTCGACCTCTCATCGGCTTTGTAACTATATCAGGAGTTATAGAACTCCGATTCAAGCGATATTTATGGCGTTGGAAAGGTAAGACATGAGGCTACAAGTTCTATGTCTTGGGAAGAACCCATTTCTGCTTCTAATACAATCAGAATCGCTCATAAACAAACACTTGGACCGTTCTTGTCCAACGATTCTTGTCCATTTTTGAGCTATTCTTGTCGACCTCTCCTCAGATTTTTAACTATATCGGAGGTTATAGAACTCCGATTCAAGCGATATTTATGGCGTTGGAAAGGTAAGACATGAGGCTACAAGTTTTATGTTTGGGGAAGAAACCTTTTCTACTTCTAATATAGTCAAAATCCTTGATCAACAAACAGTTGGACCGGATTCTTGTCCATTTTTGAGCTATTCTTGTCGACCTCTCATCGGCTTTGTAAATATATACTGGAGTTATAGAACTCCGATTCAAGCGATATTTATGGCGTTGGAAAGGTAAGACATGAGGCTACAAGTTCTATGTCTTGGGAAGAACCCATTTACGCTCTCTAATATAGTCAGAATCGCTCATAAACAAACACTTGGACCAATTCTTGTCCAACGATTCTATCCATTTTTGAGTATTCTTGTCGACCTCTCATCGGCTTTGTAACTATATCTGGAGTTATAGAACTCCGATTCAAGCGAATATCTATGGCGTTGGAAAGGTAAGACATGAGGCTACAAGTTTTATGTTTTGGGAAGAAACCTTTTACGCCTCTAATATAGTCAAAATCCTTGATCAACAAACGGTTGGACCACAATTCTTGTCCATTTTTGAGCTATTCTTGTCGACCTCTCATCGGCTTTGTAAATATATCTGGAGTTATAGAACTCCGATTCAAGCGATATTTATGGCGTTGGAAAGGTAAGACATGAGGCTACAAGTTCTATGTTTGGGAAGAACCCATTTCTGCTTCTAATATAATCAGAATCGCTCATAAACAAACACTTGGACCGTTCTTGTCCAATAGTTCTTGTCCATTTTTGAGCTATTCTTGTCGACCTCTCATCGGCTTTGTAACTATATCGGAGTTATAGAACTCCGATTCAAGCGATATTTATGGCGTTGGAAAGGTAAGACATGAGGCTACAAGTTTTATGTTTGGGGAAGAAACCATTTCTGCCTCTAATATAGTCAAAATCCTTGATCAACAAACAGTTGGACCGATTCTTGTCCATTTTTGAACTATTCTTGTCGACCTCTCATCGGCTTTGTAAATATATGCGGAGTTATAGAACTCCGATTCAAGCGATATTTATGGCGTTGGAAAGGTAAGACATGAGGCTACAAGTTCTATGTCTTGGGAAGAACCCATTTCTGCTTCTAATATAATCAGAATCGCTCATAAACAAACACTTGGACCGTTCTTGTCCAACGATTCTTGTCCATTTTTGAACTATTCTTGTCGACCTCTCATCGGCTTTGTAACTATATCTGGAGTTATAGAACTCCGATTCAAGCGATATTTATGGCGTTGGAAAGGTAAGACATGAGGCTACAAGTTTTATGTTTTGGGAAGAAACCATTTCTGCCTCTAATATAGTCAAAATCCTTGATCAACAAACGGTTGGACCGGTGATTCTTGTCCATTTTTGAAGTGTTCTTGTCGACCTCTCATCGGCTTTGTAAATATATCCGGAGTTATAGAACTCCGATTCAAGCGATATTTATGGCGTTGGAAAGGTAAGACATGAGGCTACAAGTTCTATGTTTTGGGAAGAACCCATTTCTGCTTCTAATATAGTCAGAATCGCTCATAAACAAACACTTGGACCGTTCTTGTCCAACGATTCTTGTCCATTTTGGTATTCTTGTCGACCTCTCATCGGCTTTGTAAATATATGCGGAGTTATAGAACTCCGATTCAAGCGATATTTATGGCGTTGGAAAGGTAAGACATGAGGCTACAAGTTCTATGTCTTGGGAAGAACCCATTTCTGCTTCTAATATAGTCAAGAATCGCTCATAAACAAACACTTGGACCGTTCTTGTCCAACGATTCTCATCCATTTTTGAGCTATTCTTGTCGACCTCTCATCGGCTTTGTAAATATATCGGAGTTATAGAACTCCGATTCAAGCGATATTTATGGCGTTGGAAAGGTAAGACATGAGGCTACAAGTTCTATGTCTTGGGAAGAACCCATTTACTGCTTATAATATAGTTAGAATCACTCATAAACAAACACTTGGACCCATTCTTGTCCAACGATTCTTGTCCTTTTTTGAAGTATTCTTGTCGACCTCTCATCGGCTTTGTAACTATATCTCGGGTTATAGAACTCCGATTCAAGTGATATTTATGGCGTTGGAAAGGTAAGACATGAGGCTACAAGTTCTATGTCTTGGGAAGAACCCATTTTGCTTCTAATATAATCAGAATCGCTCATAAACAAACACTTGGACCGATTCTTGTCCAACGATTCTTGTCCATTTTTGAGCTTATTCTTGTCGACCTCTCCTCAGATTTTTAACTATATCTGGAGTTATAGAACTCCGATTCAAGCGATATCTATGGATTTGGAAAGGTAAGACATGAGGCTACAAGTTTTATGTTTGGGGAAGAAACCTTTTCTACTTCTAATATAGTCAAAATCCTTGATCAACAAACAGTTGGACCGTTCTTGTCCATTTTTGAGCATTCTTACTATCGACCTCTCATCGGCTTTGTAAATATATGCAGGTTATAGAACTCCGATTCAAGCGATATTTATGGCGTTGGAAAGGAAAGACATGAGGCTACAAGTTCTATGTCTTGGGAAGAACCCATTTCTGCTTCTAATATAGTCAGAATCGCTCATAAACAAATACTTGGACCGTTTCTTGTCCAACGATTCTTGTCCATTTTTGAACTATTCTTGTCGACCTCTCATCGGCTTTGTAACTATATCTGGAGTTATAGAACTCCGATTCAAGCGATATCTATGGCGTTGGAAAGGTAAGACATGAGGCTACAAGTTTTATGTTTGGGGAAGAAACCTTTTCTGCCTCTAATATAGTCAAAATCCTTGATCAACAAACACTTGGACCGTTTTGTCCACGATTCTTGTCCATTTTTGAGCTATTCTTGTCGACCTCTCATCGCCTTTGTAAATATATCTGGAGTTATAGAACTCCGATTCAAGCGATATTTATGGCGTTGGAAAGGTAAGACATGAGGCTACAAGTTCTATGTTTGGGAAGAACCCATTTCGCTTCTAATATAGTCAGAATCGCTCATAAACAAACACTTGGACCGATTCTTGTCCAATAGTTCTTGTCCATTTTTGAGCTATTCTTGTCGACCTCTCATCGGCTTTGTAACTATACTCGGAGTTATAGAACTCCGATTCAAGCAATATTTATGGCGTTGGAAAGGTAAGACATGAGGCTACAAGTTTTATGTTTTGGGAAGAACCCATTTCTGCCTCTAATATAGTCAAAATCCTTGATCAACAAACACTTGGACCGATTCTTGTCCATTTTTTTGGCTATTCTTGTCGACCTCTCATCGGCTTTGTAAATATATGCGGAGTTATAGAACTCCGATTCAAGCGATATTTATGGCGTTGGAAAGGTAAGACATGAGGCTACAAGTTCTATGTCTTAGGAAGAACCCATTTCTGCTTCTAATATAATCAGAATCGCTCATAAACAAACACTTGGACCGTTCTTGTCCAACGATTCTTGTCCATTTTTGAAGCTATTCTTGTCGACCTCTCATCGGCTTTGTAACTATATCTGGAGTTATAGAACTCCGATTCAAGCGATATTTATGGCGTTGGAAAGGTAAGACATGAGGCTACAAGTTTTATGTTTTGGGAAGAAACCATTTCTGCCTCTAATATAGTCAAAATCCTTGATCAACAAACACTTGGACCGTTCTTGTCCAAGATTCTTGTCCATTTTTGAAGTATTCTTGTCGACCTCTCATCGGCTTTGTAAATATATCGGAGTTATAGAACTCCGATTCAAGCGATATTTATGGCGTTGGAAAGGTAAGACATGAGGCTACAAGTTCTATGTTTTGGGAAGAACCCATTTCTGCTTCTAATAAATAGTCGAATCGCTCATAAACAAATACTTGGACCGTTCTTGTCCAACGATTCTTGTCCATTTTGAAGCTATTCTTGTCGACCTCTCATCGGCTTTGTAACTATATCCGGAGTTATAGAACTCCGATTCAAGCGATATTTATGGCGTTGGAAAGGTAAGACATGAGGCTACAAGTTCTATGTCTTGGGAAGAACCCATTTACGCTTCTAATATAATCGGAATCGCTCATAAACAAACACTTGGACCGTTCTTGTCCAACGATTCTTGTCCATTTTTGAACTATTCTTGTCGACCTCTCATCGGCTTTGTAAATATATCGGAGTTATAGAACTCCGATTCAAGCGATATTTATGGCGTTGGAAAGGTAAGACATGAGGCTACAAGTTCTATGTCTTGGGAAGAACCCATTTACGCTTCTAATATAGTCAGAATCGCTCATAAACAAACACTTGGACCGATTCTTGTCCAACGATTCTGTCCATTTTTGAGCTTATTCTTGTCGACCTCTCATCGGCTTTGTAACTATATGCGGAGTTATAGAACTCCGATTCAAGCGATATTTATGGCGTTGGAAAGGTAAGACATGAGGCTACAAGTTCTATGTCTTGGGAAGAACCCATTTCTGCTTCTAATATAGTCAGAATCGCTCATAAACAAACACTTGGACCGTTCTTGTCCAACGATTCTTGTCCATTTTTGAGCTATTCTTGTCGACCTCTCATCGGCTTTGTAAATATATGGAGGTTATAGAACTCCGATTCAAGCGATATTTATGGCGTTGGAAAGGTAAGACATGAGGCTACAAGTTCTATGTCTTGGGAAGAACCCATTTCTGCTTCTAATATAATCAGAATCGCTCATAAACAAACACTTGGACCGTTCTTGTCCAACGATTCTTGTCCATTTTTGAGCTTATTCTTGTCGACCTCTCATCGGCTTTGTAACTATATCGGAGTTATAGAACTCCGATTCAAGCGATATTTATGGCTTTGGAAAGGTAAGACATGAGGCTACAAGTTCTATGTTTGGGGAAGAACCCTTTTCTACTTCTAATATAGTCAAAATCGCTTGATCAACAAACACTTGGATTCTTGTCCAACGATTCTTGTCCATTTTTGAAGCTATTCTTGTCGACCTCTCATCGGCTTTGTAACTATATCACGGAGTTATAGAACTCCGATTCAAGCGATATTTATGGCGTTGGAAAGGTAAGACATGAGGCTACAAGTTCTATGTCTTGGGAAGAACCCATTTACGCTTCTAATATAGTCAGAATCGCTCATAAACAAACACTTGGACCGTTCTTGTCCAACGATTCTTGTCCATTTTTGAGCTTATTCTTGTCGACCTCTCATCGGCTTTGTAACTATATCTGGAGTTATAGAACTCCGATTCAAGCGATATTTATGGCGTTGGAAAGGTAAGACATGAGGCTACAAGTTTTATGTTTGGGGAAGAAACCATTTCTGCCTCTAATATAGTCAAAATCCTTGATCAACAAACACTTGGACCGTTCTTGCCAATATTCGTCCATTTTTGAGTATTCTTGTCGACCTCTCATCGGCTTTGTAAATATATACGGAGTTATAGAACTCCGATTCAAGCGATATTTATGGCGTTGGAAAGGTAAGACATGAGGCTACAAGTTCTATGTCTTAGGAAGAACCCATTTCTGCTTCTAATATAATCAGAATCGCTCATAAACAAACACTTGGACCGTTCTTGTCCAACGATTCTTGTCCATTTTTGAACTATTCTTGTCGACCTCTCCTCAGATTTTTAACTATATCCGGAGTTATAGAACTCCGATCAAGCGAAATTTGTGGCGTTGGAAAGGTAAGACATGAGGCTACAAGTTCTATGTTTTGGGAAGAACCCATTTCTGCTTCTAATATAGTCGAATTGCTCATAAACAAACACTTGGACCGATTCTTGTCCACCGATTCGTCCATTTTTGAGCTTATTCTTGTCGACCTCTCATCGGCTTTGTAACTATATGCGGAGTTATAGAACTATGATTGAAGCGAAATTTATGGCGTTGGAAAGGTAAGACATGAGGCTACAAGTTCTATGTCTTGGGAAGATCCCATTTCTGCTTTAATATAGTCAGAATCACTCATAAACAAACACTTGGACCGTTCTTGTCCAACGATTCTTGTCCATTTTTGAAGCTTATTCTTGTCTGACCTCTCATCAGCTTTGTAACTATATCTGGAGTTATAGAACTCCGATTCAAGCGATATCTATGGCGTTGGAAAGGTAAGACATGAGGCTACAAGTTTTATGTTTGGGGAAGAAACCATTTCTGCCTCTAATATAGTCAAAATCCCTGATGATCAAACAAACGACTTGTCCAGCGATTCTTGTCCATTTTTGAAGTGTTCTTGTCGACCTCTCATCGGCTTTGTAAATATATCTGGAGTTATAGAACTCCGATTCAAGCGATATTTATGGCGTTGGAAAGGTAAGACATGAGGCTAAAAGTTCTATGTCTTGGGAAGAACCCATTTCTGCTTCTAATATAATCAGATTCGCTCATAAACAAACACTTGGACCGTTCTTGTCCAACGATTCTTGTCCATTTTTGAGCTATTCTTGTCGACCTCTCCTTAGATTTTTAACTATATCCGGAGTTATAGAACTCCGATACAAGCAAAATTTACGGCGTTGGAAAGGTAAGACATGAGGCTAAAAGTTCTATGTCTTGGGAAGAACCCATTTACGCTTCTAATATAATCGGAATCGCTCATAAACAAACACTTGGACCGATTCTTGTCCAACGATTCTTGTCCATTTTTGAGCTGTTACTTGTCGACCTCTCCTTAGATTTTTAACTATATCTGGAGTTATAGAACTCCGATACAAGCAAAATTTGCGGCGTTGGAAAGGTAAGACATGAGGCTACAAGTTCTATGTCTTGGGATGAACCCATTTACGCTTCTAATATAGTCGAATCACTCATAAACAAACACTTGGACCGATTCTTGTCCAACCGATTCTTGTCCATTTTTGGCTATTCTTGTCGACCTCTCCTCGGATTTTTAACTATATCACGGAGTTATAGAACTCCGATACAAGCGAAATTTAGGGCGTTGGAAAGGTAAGACATGAGGCTACAAGTTCTATGTCTTGGGAAGAACCCATTTCTGCTTCTAATATAGTTAGAATCACTCAAAAACAAACACTTGGACGGTTCTTGTCCAACGATTCTTGTCCATTTTTGAGCTATTCTTGTCGACCTCTCATCGGCTTTGTAACTATATGCAGGTTATAGAACTCCGATTCAAGCGATATTTATGGCGTTGGAAAGGTAAGACATGAGGCTATAAGTTTTATGTTTTGGGAAGAACCCTTTTCTGCCTCTAATATAGTCAAAATCCTTGATCAACAAACAGGTTGGACCGGTTCTTGTCCATTTTTGAAGCTATTCTTGTCGACCTCTCATCGGCTTTGTAAATATATGCGGAGTTATAGAACTCCGATCAAGCGAAATTTATGGCTTTGGAAAGGTAAGACATGAGGCTACAAGTTTTATGTTTTGGGAAGAAACCATTTCTGCTTCTAATATAGTCAAAATCCTTGATCAACAAACAGTTGGACGGTCTTGTCCAACGATTCTTGTCCATTTTTGAGCTATTCTTGTCGACCTCTCATCGGCTTTGTAAATATATCTACGGAGTTATAGAACTCCGATTCAAGCGATATTTATGGCGTTGGAAAGGTAAGACATGAGGCTACAAGTTCTATGTCTTGGGAAGAACCCATTTCGCTTCTAATATAATCGGAATCGCTCATAAACAAACACTTGGACCATTCTTGTCCAACGATTCTATCCATTTTTGAACTATTCTTGTCGACCTCTCATCGGCTTTGTAACTATATACGGAGTTATAGAACTCCGATTCAAGCGATATCTATGGCGTTGGAAAGGTAAGACATGAGGCTACAAGTTTTATGTTTTGGGAAGAAACCATTTCTGCCTCTAATATAGTCAAAATCCTTGATCAACAAACACTTGGACCGTTGCACGATTCTTGTCCATTTTTGAAGTGTTCTTGTCGACCTCTCATCGGCTTTGTAAATATATGCAGAGTTATAGAACTCCGATTCAAGTGATATTTATGGCGTTTGAAAGGTAAGACATGAGGCTACAAGTTCTATGTTTTGGGAAGAACCCATTTCCGCTTCTAATAAAGTCAGAATCGCTCATAAACAAACACTTGGACCGTTCTTGTCCAACGATTCTTGTCCATTTTTGAAGCTATTCTTGTCGACCTCTCATCGGCTTTGTAAATATATACGGAGTTATAGAACTCCGATTCAAGCGATATTTATGGCGTTGGAAAGGTAAGACATGAGGCTACAAGTTCTATGTCTTGGGAAGAACCCATTTACGCTTCTAATATAATCAGAATCGCTCATAAACAAACACTTGGACCGTTCTTGTCCAACGATTCTTGTCCATTTTTGAGCTATTCTTGTCGACCTCTCCTCGGCTTTGTAAATATATGCAGGTTATAGAACTCCGATTCAAGCGATATTTATGGCGTTGGAAAGGTAAGACATGAGGCTACAAGTTCTATGTCTTGGGAAGAACCCATTTCTGCTTCTAATATAATCAGAATCGCTCATAAGCAAACACTTGGACCGTTCTTGTCCCAACGATTCTTGTCCATTTTTGAAGCTATTCTTGTCGACCTCTCATCGGCTTTGTAACTATATCTGGAGTTATAGAACTCCGATTCAAGCGATATCTATGGCCTTGGAAAGGTAAGACATGAGGCTACAAGTTTTATGTTTTGGGAAGAACCCATTTCTTCCTCTAATATAGTCAAAATCGCTTGATCAACAAACACTTGGACCGTTTGAACGATTCTTGTCCATTTTTGAGCTATTCTTGTCGACCTCTCCTCGGCTTTGTAAATATATCCCGGAGTTATAGAACTCCGATTCAAGCGATATTTATGGCGTTGGAAAGGTAAGACATGAGGCTACAAGTTCTATGTCTTGGGAAGAACCCATTTCCGCTTCTAATATAATCAGAATCGCTCATAAACAAACACTTGGACCGTTCTTGTCCAACGATTCTTGTCCATTTTTGAGCTATTCTTGTCGACCTCTCATCGGCTTTGTAACTATACTCCGGAGTTATAGAACTCCGATTCAAGCGATATCTATGGCGTTGGAAAGGTAAGACATGAGGCTACAAGTTTTATGTTTGGGGAAGAAACCATTTCTTCCTCTAATATAGTCAAAATCCTTGATCAACAAACACTTGGACCGTTTCTTGTCCATTTTTGTCCATTTTAATTCTTGTCGACCTCTCATCGGCTTTGTAACTATATCCGGAGTTATAGAACTCCGATTCAAGCGATATTTATGGCGTTGGAAAGGTAAGACATGAGGCTACAAGTTCTATGTCTTGGGAAGAACCCATTTACGCTTCTAATATAGTCAGAATCGCTCATAAACAAACACTTGGACCGATTCTTGTCCAACGATTCTTATCCATTTTTGAAGCTGTTCTTCTCGACCTCTCCTTAGATTTTTAACTATATCCGGAGTTATAGAACTTCGATACAAGCGAAATTTGCGGCGTTGGAAAGGTAAGACATGAGGCTACAAGTTCTATGTCTTGGGAAGAACCCATTTACGCTTCTAATATAGTCAGAATCACTCATAAACAAACACTTGGACCGTTCTTGTCCAACGATTCTTGTCCATTTTTGAACTATTCTTGTCGACCTCTCATCGGCTTTGTAACTATATCCGGAGTTATAGAACTCCGATTCAAGCGATATTTATGGCGTTGGAAAGGTAAGACATGAGGCTACAAGTTCTATGTCTTGGGAAGAACCCATTTCCGCTTCTAATATAATCGGAATCGCTCATAAACAAACACTTGGACCGTTTTGTCCAACGATTCTGTCCATTTTTGAGCTATTCTTGTCGACCTCTCATCGGCTTTGTAAATATATCTGGAGTTATAGAACTCCGATTCAAGCGATATTTATGGCGTTGGAAAGGTAAGACATGAGGCTGCAAGTTCTATGTTTTGGGAAGAATCCATTTCTGCTTCTAATATAATCAGAATCGCTCATAAACAACCACTTGGACCGAATTCTTTGTCCAACGATTCTTGTCCATTTTTGAGCTATTCTTGTCGACCTCTCATCAGCTTTGTAAATATATCTGGAGTTATAGAACTCCGATTCAAGTGATATTTATGGCGTTGGAAAGGTAAGACATTAGGCTACAAGTTCTATGTCTTGGGAAGAACCCATTTCTGCTTCTAATATAATCAGAATCGCTCATAAACAAACACTTGGACCGTTCTTGTCCAACGGTTCTTGTCCATTTTTGAGCTTATTCTTGTCGACCTCTCCTCGGATTTTTAACTATATATGGAGTTATAGAACTCCGATACAAGCGAAATTTGCGGCGTTGGAAAGGTAAGACATGAGGCTACAAGTTCTATGTCTTGGGAAGAACCCATTTCTGCTTCTCATACAATCAGAATCGCTCATAAACAAACACTTGGACCGTTCGTCCAACGTTGTCCATTTTTGAGCTATTCTTGTCGACCTCTCCTCAGGCTTTGTAAATATATCCGGAGTTATAGAACTCCGATTCAAGCGATATTTATGGCGTTGGAAAGGTAAGACATGAGGCTGCAAGTTCTATGTGTTGGGAAGAACCCATTTCCGCTTCTAATACAATCAGAATCGCTCATAAACAAACACTTGGACCGTTCTTGTCCAACGATTCTTGTCCATTTTTGAGCTTATTCTTGTCGACCTCTCCTCAGATTTTTAACTATATCGGAGTTATAGAACTCTGATACAAGTGATATTTATGGCGTTGGAAAGGTAAGACATGAGGCTACAAGTTTTATGTTTTGGGAAGAAACCATTTGCCCTCTAATAGAGTCAAAATCCTTGATACAAACAGACGGTTGGACCGATTCTTGTCCATTTTTGGAGCTATTCTTGTCGACCTCTCATCGGATTTGTAAATATATCCGGAGTTATAGAACTCCGATTCAAGCGATATTTATGGCGTTGGAAAGGTAAGACATGAGGCTACAAGTTCTATGTCTTGGGAAGAACCCATTTCCGCTTCTAATATAAGTCAGAATCGCTCATAAACAAACACTTGGACCGTTAGTGTCCAACGATTCTTGTCCATTTTTGGGCTATTCTTGTCGACCTCTCCTCAGATTTTTAACTATATCTGGAGTTATAGAACTCCGATCAAGCGAAATTTATGGCGTTGGAAAGGTAAGACATGAGGCTACAAGTTCTATGTTTTGGGAAGAACCCATTTACGCTTCTAATATAGTCGGAATAGCTCATAAACAAACACTTGGACCGTTCATTGGCCACCATTCTCGTCCATTTTTGAGCTATTCTTGTCGACCTCTCATCGGCTTTGTAACTATATCGGAGTTATAGAACTACGATTCAAGCGAAATTTATGGCGTTGGAAAGGTAAGACATGAGGCTACAAGTTCTATGTGTTGGGAAGAACCCATTTCTGCTTCTAATATAATCAGAATCGCTCATAAACAACCACTTGGACCGATTCTTGTCCAACGATTCTTGTCCATTTTTGAGCTATTCTTGTCGACCTCTCCTCAGATTTTTTAACTATATCGGAGTTATAGAACTCCGATCAAGCGAAATTTGTGGCGTTGGAAAGGTAAGACATGAGGCTACAAGTTATATGTCTTGGGAAGAACCCATTTACGCTTCTAATATAATCAGAATCGCTCATAAACAAACACTTGAGGATTCTTGTCCAACGATTCTTGTCCATTTTTGAAGCTATTCTTGTCGACCTATCATCGGCTTTGTAACTATATCGGAGTTATAGAACTCCGATTCAAGCGATATTTATGGCGTTGGAAAGGTAAGACATGAGGCTACAAGTTTTATGTTTTGGGAAGAAACCATTTCTACTTATAATATAATCACAATCTCGATCAACAAACACTTGGACCAATTCTTGTCCAACGATTCGTCCATTTTTGAAGCTATTCTTGTCGACCTCTCCTCAGCTTTGTAAATATATCTGGAGTTATAGAACTCCGATTCAAGCGATATTTATGGCGTTGGAAAGGAAAGACATGAGGCTACAAGTTCTATGTCTTGGGAAGAACCCATTTCTGCTTCTAATATAGTCGAGAATCGCTCATAAACAAACACTTGGACCGTTCTTGTCCACGATTCTTGTCCATTTTTGAACTGTTATTCTTTTCGACCTCTCCTTAGATTTTTAACTATATCTGGAGTTATAGAACTCCGATCAAGCGAAATTTATGGCGTTGGAAAGGTAAGACATGAGGCTACAAGTTCTATGTCTTGGGAAGAACCCATTTCTGCTTCTAATATAGTCAGAATCACTCATAAACAAACACTTGGACCGTTCTTGTCCAACGATTCTTGTCCATTTTTGAGCTTATTCTTATACGACCTCTCATCGGCTTTGTAACTATATCGGAGTTATAGAACTCCGATTCAAGCGATATCTATGGCGTTGGAAAGGTAAGACATGAGGCTACAAGTTTTATGTTTTGGGAAGAAACCATTTCTGCTTCTAATATAATCAAAATCTCTCGATCAACAAACACTTGGACCGTTCTTGTCCAACCGATTATTGTCCATTTTTTGGTATTCTTGTCTGACCTCTCATCGGCTTTGTAAATATATCTGGAGTTATAGAACTCCGATTCAAGCGATATTTATGGCGTTGGAAAGGTAAGACATGAGGCTACAAGTTCTATGTCTTGGGAAGAACCCATTTCTGCTTCTAATATAATCAGAATCGCTCATAAACAAACACTTGGACCGTTATTGTCCAACGATTCTTGTCCATTTTTGAGCTATTCTTGTATGACCTCTCATCAGCTTTGTAACTATATCCTGGAGTTATAGAACTCCGATTCAAGCGATATCTATGGCGTTGGAAAGGTAAGACATGAGGCTACAAGTTTTATGTTTGGGGAAGAACCCATTTTCTACCTCTAATATAGTCAAAATCCTTGATCCACAAACACTTGGACCGTTCTGAAGTCTGTCCATTTTTGAAGCTATTCTTGTCGACCTCTCATCGGCTTTGTAAATATATCTGGAGTTATAGAACTCCGATTCAAGCGATATTTATGGCGTTGGAAAGGTAAGACATGAGGCTACAAGTTCTATGTCTTGGGAAGAACCCATTTCTGCTTCTAATATAGTCAGAATCGCTCATAAACAAACACTTGGACCGTTCTTGTCCAACGATTCTTGTCCATTTTTGAGCTGATTCTTGTCGACCTCTCATCAGCTTTGTAACTATATCTGGAGTTATAGAACTCCGATTCAAGCAATATCTATGGCGTTGGAAAGGTAAGACATGAGGCTACAAGTTTTATGTTTGGGGAAGAAACCATTTCTGCCTCTAATATAGTCAAAATCCTTGATCAACAAACAGTTGGACCGTTCTTGTCAACGATTCTTGTCCATTTTTGAGACTATTCTTGTCGACCTCTCCTCGGATTTTTAACTATATATGGAGTTGTAGAACTCCGATACAAGCAAAATTTGCGGCGTTGGAAAGGTAAGACATGAGGCTACAAGTTCTATGTCTTGGGAAGAACCCATTTCTGCTTCTAATATAATCAGAATCGCTCATAAACAAACACTTGGACCGTTCTTGTCCAACGGTTCTTGTCCATTTTTGAGCTATTACTTGTCGACCTCTCCTTAGATTTTTAACTATATCAGGAGTTATAGAACTTCGATACAAGCGAAATTTACGGCGTTGGAAAGGTAAGACATGAGGCTACAAGTTCTATGTCTTGGGAAGAACCCATTTTACGCTTCTAATATAGTCAGAATCACTCATAAACAAACACTTGGACGCATTCTTGTCCAACGATTCTTGTCCATTTTTGAACTATTCTTGTCGACCTCTCATCGGCTTTGTAAATATATGCGGAGTTATAGAACTCCGATTCAAGCGATATTTATGGCGTTGGAAAGGAAAGACATGAGGCTGCAAGTTCTATGTCT
Organism: Populus x sibirica; assembly: GCA_019202695.1. Classification (NCBI taxonomy): domain Eukaryota; kingdom Viridiplantae; phylum Streptophyta; class Magnoliopsida; order Malpighiales; family Salicaceae; genus Populus; species Populus x sibirica. Next base: position 86,898 of record JAGMVL010000823.1, read on the forward strand.
TGGGAAGAACCCATTTCTGCTTCTAATATAATCGAGAATCGCTCATAAACAAACACTTGGACCGTTCTTGTCCAACGATTCTTGTCCATTTTTGAAGCTATTCTTGTCGACCTCTCATCGGCTTTGTAACTATATCTGGAGTTATAGAACTCCGATTCAAGCGATATCTATGGCGTTGGAAAGGTAAGACATGAGGCTACAAGTTTTATGTTTTGGGAAGAAACCATTTCTTCCTCTAATATAGTCAAAATCCTTGATCAACAAACACTTGGTTGCCACGATTCTTGTCCATTTTTGGCTATTCTTGTCGACCTCTCATCGGCTTTGTAAATATATGCAGGTTATAGAACTCCGATTCAAGCGATATTTATGGCGTTGGAAAGGAAAGACATGAGGCTACAAGTTCTATGTTTTGGGAAGAACCCATTTCTGCTTCTAATATAATCGGAATCGCTCATAAACAAACACTTGGACCGTTCTTGTCCAACGATTCTTGTCCATTTTTGAGCTATTCTTGTCGACCTCTCCTCGGATTTTTAACTATATATGGAGTTATAGAACTCCGATACAAGCGAGAATTTGCGGCGTTGGAAAGGTAAGACATGAGGCTACAAGTTCTATGTCTTGGGAAGAACCCATTTCTGCTTCTAATATAGTTAGAATCACTCATAAACAAACACTTGGACCATTCTTGTCCAACGATTCTTGTCCATTTTTGAGCTATTCTTGTCGACCTCTCCTCAGATTTTTAACTATATACGGAGTTATAGAACTCCGATACAAGTGATATTTATGGCGTTGGAAAGGTAAGACATGAGGCTGCAAGTTCTATGTCTTGGGAAGAACCCATTTCTGCTTCTAATACAATCGGAATCGCTCATAAACAAACACTTGAACCGTTAATTCTTGTCCAACAATTACTTGTCCATTTTTGAGAGCTATTCTTGTCGACCTCTCATCGGCCTTTGTAAATATATCGGAGTTATAGAACTCCGATTCAAGCGATATTTATGGCGTTGGAAAGGTAAGACATGAGGCTACAAGTTCTATGTGTTGGGAAGAACCCATTTACTGCTTCTAATACAATCAGAATCGCTCATAAACAAACACTTGGACCATTCTTGTCCAACGATTCTTGTCCATTTTTGAAGCTATTCTTGTCGACGTCTCCTCGGATTTTTAACTATATCGGAGTTATAGAACTCTGATACAAGTGATATTTATGGCGTTGGAAAGGTAAGACATGAGGCTACAAGTTTTATGTTTTGGGAAGAAACCATTTCTGCCGCTAATAGAGTCAAAATCCTTGATCAACAAACAGTTGGACCATTCTGCCACGTTCTTGTCCATTTTTGAATTATTCTTGTCGACCTCTCATCGGCTTTGTAACTATATCTCGGAGTTATAGAACTTCGATTCAAGCGATATTTATGGCGTTGGAAAGGTAAGACATGAGGCTACAAGTTCTATGTCTTGGGAAGAACCCATTTACGCTTCTAATATAATCGGGAATCGCTCATAAACAAACACTTGGACCGTTACTATCCAACGATTCTTGTCCATTTTTGAGCTATTCTTGTCGACCTCTCATCGGCTTTGTAAATATATGCTGGGTTATAGAACTTCGATTCAAGCGATATTTATGGCGTTGGAAAGGTAAGACATGAGGCTACAAGTTCTATGTCTTGGGAAGAACCCATTTACGCTTCTAATATAGTCGAATCGCTCATAAACAAACACTTGGACCGTTAGTGTCCAACGATTCTTGTTCATTTTTGAAGCTATTCTTGTCGACCTCTCATCGGCTTTGTAACTATATCGGAGTTATAGAACTCCGATCAAGTGAAATTTATGGCGTTGGAAAGGTAAGACATGAGGCTACAAGTTCTATGTTTTGGGAAGAACCCATTTACGCTTCTAATATAATCGAGAATCGCTCATAAACAACCACTTGGACCAATTCTTGTCCAACGATTCTTGTCCATTTTGAGCTACTTCTTGTCGACCTCTCCTCGGATTTTTAACTATATCACGGAGTTATAGAACTCCGATACAAGCGAAATTTACGGCGTTGGAAAGGTAAGACATGAGGCTACAAGTTCTATGTCTTGGGAAGAACCCATTTACGCTTCTAATATAGTCAGAATCGCTCATAAACAAACACTTGGACCGTTCTTGTCCAACGATTCTTGTCCATTTTTGAGTAAGTTCTTGTCGACCTCTCATCAGCTTTGTAACTATATCAGGAGTTATAGAACTCCGATTCAAGCGATATTTATGGCGTTGGAAAGGTAAGACATGAGGCTACAAGTTCTATGTCTTGGGAAGAACCCATTTCTGCTTCTAATATAATCAGAATCGCTCATAAACAAACACTTGGACCGTTAGTGTCCAACGATTCCTGTCCATTTTTGAGCTATTCTTGTCGACCTCTCATCAGCTTTGTAACTATATCTGGAGTTATAGAACTCCGATTCAAGCGAAATTTATGGCGTTGGAAAGGTAAGACATGAGGCTACAAGTTCTATGTGTTGGGAAGAACCCATTTCTGCTTCTAATATAATCAGAATCGCTCATAAACAACCACTTGGACCGTTACTGTCCAACGATTCTTGTCCATTTTTTGAGCTATTCTTGTCGACCTCTCCTCAGATTTTTAACTATATCTGGAGTTATAGAACTCCGATATCAAGCGAAATTTGCGGCGTTGGAAAGGTAAGACATGAGGCTACAAGTTCTATGTCTTGGGAAGAACCCATTTCTGCTTCTAATATAGTCAGAATCGCTCATAAACAAACACTTGGACCGATTCTTGTCCAACGATTCTTGTCCATTTTTGAAGCTATTCTTGTCGACCTCTCATCGGACTTTGTAAATATATGCGGAGTTATAGAACTTCGATTCAAGCGATATTTATGGCGTTGGAAAGGTAAGACATGAGGCTACAAGTTCTATGTCTTGGGAAGAACCCATTTACGCTTCTAATATAATCGGAATCGCTCATAAACAAACACTTGGACCGTTAGTGTCCAACGATTCTTGTCCATTTTTGGCTATTCTTGTCGACCTCTCCTCAGATTTTTAACTATATGCGGAGTTATAGAACTCCGATCAAGCGAAATTTATGGCGTTGGAAAGGTAAGACATGAGGCTACAAGTTCTATGTTTTGGGAAGAACCCATTTACGCTTCTAATATAGTCGAATTGCTCATAAACAAACACTTGGACCGTTCTTGGCCACGATTCTTGTCCATTTTTGAACTATTCTTGTCGACCTCTCATCGGCTTTGTAACTATATCCGGAGTTATAGAACTCGATTCAAGCGAAATTTATGGCGTTGGAAAGGTAAGACATGAGGCTACTAGTTCTATGTGTTGGGAAGAACCCATTTCTGCTTCTCATATAATCAGAATCGCTCATAAACAACCACTTGGACCGTTCTTTGTCCAACGATTCTTGTCCATTTTTGAGCTATTCTTGTCGACCTCTCCTCGGATTTTTAACTATATCGGAGTTATAGAACTCCGATACAAGCGAAATTTGCGGCGTTGGAAAGGTAAGACATGAGGCTACAAGTTCTATGTCTTGGGAAGAACCCATTTCCGCTTCTAATATAGTCGAGAATCGCTCATAAACAAACACTTGGACCGTTACTATCCAACGATTCTTGTCCATTTTTGAGGCTATTCTTGTGCGACCTCTACTCAGATTTTTAACTATATCACAGGAGTTATTGAACTCCGATCAAGCGAAATTTGTGGCGTTGGAAAGGTAAGACATGAGGCTACAAGTTCTATGTCTTGGGAAGAACCCATTTACTGCTTCTAATATAGTCAGAATCGCTCATAAACAAACACTTGGACCGTTCTTGTCCAACGATTCTTGTCCTTTTTTGGTATTCTTGTCGACCTCTCATCAGCTTTGTAACTATATCTGGAGTTATAAAACTCCGATTCAAGCAATATCTATGGCATTGGAAAGGTAAGACATGAGGCTACAAGTTCTACGTCTTGGGAAGAACCCATTTTTGCTTCTAATATAGTCAGAATCGCTCATAAACAAACACTTGGACCGTTCTTGTCCAACGAGTTACATCCATTTTTGAGCTTATTCTTGTCGACCTCTCATCGGCTTTGTAACTATATACGGAGGTTATAGAACTCCGATTCAAGCGATATTTATGGCGTTGGAAAGGTAAGACATGAGGCTACAAGTTTTATGTTTTGGGAAGAAACCATTTCTGCCTCTAATATAGTCAAAATCCTTGATCAACAAACACTTGGACCGTTCTTGTCCAACGATCGTCCATTTTTGAACTATTCTTGTCGACCTCTCATCGGCTTTGTAAATATATCGGAGTTATAGAACTCCGATTCAAGCGATATTTATGGCGTTGGAAAGGTAAGACATGAGGCTACAAGTTCTATGTCTTGGGAATAACCCATTTACGCTTCTAATACAATCGGAATCGCTCATAAACAAACACTTGGACCGATTCTTGTCCAACGATTCTTTGTCCATTTTTGGTCTTATTCTTGTCGACCTCTCCTCAGATTTTTAACTATTTCGGAGTTATAGAACTCCGATCAAGCGAAATTTGTGGCGTTGGAAAGTTAAGACATGAGGCTACAAGTTCTATGTCTTGGGAAGAACCCATTTACGCTTCTAATACAATCGGAATCGCTCATAAACAAACACTTGGACCGATTCTTGTCCATTTTTGAAAGCGATTCTTGTCGACCTCTCATCATTTGGTAAATATATGCGGAGTTATAGAACTCCGATTCAAGCGATATTTATGTCGTTGGAAAGGTAAGACATGAGGCTACAAGTTCTATGTGTTGGGAAGAACCCATTTCCGCTTCTAATACAATCAGAATCGCTCATAAACAAACACTTGGACCGTTCTTGTCCAACGATTCTTGTCCATTTTTGGTATTCTTGTCGACCTCTCCTTAGATTTTTAACTATATCTGGAGTTATAGAACTCCGTTACAAGCGAAATTTGCTGCGTTGGAAAGGTAAGACATGAGGCTACAAGTTTGATGTTTTGGGAAGAAACCATTTACGCCTCTAATATAGTCAAAATCCTTGATCAACAAACTGGTTGGACCGATTCTTGTCCATTTTTGAATTGTTCTTGTCGACCTCTCATCGGCTTTGTAAATATATCGGAGTTATAGAACTCCGATTCAAGCGATATTTATGGCGTTGGAAAGGTAAGACATGAGGCTACAAGTTCTATGTTGGGAAGAACCCATTTACGCTTCTAATATAATCAGAATCGCTCATAAACAAACACTTGGACCGTTAGTGTCCAACGATTCTTGTCCATTTTTGAGCTATTCTTGTCGACCTCTCCTCAGATTTTTAACTATATCCGGAGTTATAGAACTCCGATCAAGCGAAATTTATGGCGTTGGAAAGGTAAGACATGAGGCTACAAGTTCTATGTTTTGGGAAGAACCCATTTACGCTTCTAATATAGTCGGAATTGCTCATAAACAAACACTTGGGACCATTCTTGGCATTATTGTCCATTTTTGAAGCTTATTCTTGTCGACCTCTCATCGGCTTTGTAACTATATGGAGTTATAGAACTCGATTCAAGCGAAATTTATGGCGTTGGAAAGGTAAGACATGAGGCTACTAGTTCTATGTGTTGGGAAGAACCCATTTACGCTTCTAATATAATCAGAATCGCTCATAAACAACCACTTGGACCGTTCTTGTCCAACGATTCTTGTCCATTTTTGAATTATTCTTGTCGACCTCTCCTCGGATTTTTAACTATATCGGAGTTATAGAACTCCGATACAAGCGAAATTTGCGGCGTTGGAAAGGTAAGACATGAGGCTACAAGTTCTATGTCTTGGGAAGAACCCATTTCTGCTTCTAATATAGTCGAGAATCGCTCATAAACAAACACTTGGACCGTTACTATCCAACGATTCTTGTCCATTTTTGAGCTATTCTTGTTTGACCTCTCCTCAGATTTTTCACTATATCTGGAGTTATTGAACTCCGATCAAGTGAAATTTGTGGCGTTGGAAAGGTAAGACATGAGGCTACAAGTTCTATGTCTTGGGAAGAACCCATTTACGCTTCTAATATAGTCGAATCGCTCATAAACAAACACTTGGACCGATTCTTGTCCAACGATTCTTGTCCTTTTTTGAAGCTGTTACTTGTCGACCTCTCCTCGGCTTTGTAACTATATCGGAGTTATAGAACTCCGATTCAAGCGATATTTATGGCGTTGGAAAGGTAAGACATGAGGCTACAAGTTCTATGTCTTGGGAAGAACCCATTTTTGCTTCTAATATAGTCAGAATCGCTCATAAACAAACACTTGGACCGTTCTTGTCCAACGATTCTTGTCCATTTTGGCTATTCTTGTCGACCTCTCATCAGCTTTGTAAATATCTCGAGTTATAGAACTCCGATTCAAGCGATATTTATGGCGGTGGAAAGGTAAGACATGAGGCTACAAGTTTTATGTTTTGGGAAGAAACCATTTCTGCCTCTAATATAGTCAAAATCCTTGATCAACAACCACTTGGCAACGGTTCTTGTCCATTTTTGAGGCTATTCTTGTCGACCTCTCATCGGCTTTGTAAATATATCTGGAGTTATAGAACTCCGATTCAAGCGATATTTATGGCGTTGGAAAGGTAAGACATGAGGCTACAAGTTCTATGTCTTGGGAATAACCCATTTCTGCTTCTAATACAATCAGAATCGCTCATAAACAAACACTTGGACCGATTCTTGTCCAACGATTCTTGTCCATTTTTGAGCTTATTCTTGTCGACCTCTCCTCGAGATTTTTAACTATTTACCGGAGTTATAGAACTCCGATCAAGCGAAATTTGTGGCGTTGGAAAGGTAAGACATGAGGCTACAAGTTCTATGTCTTGGGAAGAACCCATTTACGCTTCTAATACAATCGAATCGCTCATAAACAAACACTTGGACCGTTACTATCCAACGATTCTTGTCCATTTTTGAGCTATTCTTGTTTGACCTCTACTCAGATTTTTCACTACATCGGAGTTATTGAACTCCGATCAAGCGAAATTTGTGGCGTTGGAAAGGTAAGACATGAGGCTACAAGTTCTATGTCTTGGGAAGAACCCATTTACGCTTCTAATATAGTCAGAATCGCTCATAAACAAACACTTGGACCGTTCTTGTCCAACGATTCTTGTCCATTTTTTGAACCGTTACTTTCGACCTCTCATCGGCTTTGTAACTATATCCGGAGTTATAGAACTCCGATTCAAGCGATATTTATGGCGTTGGAAAGGTAAGACATGAGGCTACAAGTTCTATGTCTTGGGAAGAACCCATTTTGCTTCTAATATAGTCGGAATCGCTCATAAACAAACACTTGGACCGTTCTTGTCCAACGATTCTTGTCCATTTTTGAGCTATTCTTGTCGACCTCTCATCGGCTTTGTAATATATCTCGAGTTATAGAACTCCGATTCAAGCGATATTTATGGCGTTGGAAAGGTAAGACATGAGGCTACAAGTTTTATGTTTTGGGAAGAACCCATTTACGCCTCTAATATAGTCAAAATCGCTTGATCAACAAACACTTGGGACCATCTTGTCCAACGATTCTTGTCCATTTTGGCTATTCTTGTCGACCTCTCATCGGCTTTGTAAATATATCCGGAGTTATAGAACTCCGATTCAAGCGATATTTATGGCGTTGGAAAGGTAAGACATGAGGCTACAAGTTCTATGTCTTGGGAATAACCCATTTCTGCTTCTAATACAATCGGAATCGCTCATAAACAAACACTTGGACCGATTCTTGTCCAACGATTCTTGTCCATTTTTGAGCTATTCTTGTCGACCTCTCCTCAGATTTTTAACTATATCTGGAGTTATAGAACTCCGATCAAAGCGAAATTTGCGGCGTTGGAAAGGTAAGACATGAGGCTACAAGTTCTATGTCTTGGGAAGAACCCATTTCTGCTTCTAATATAGTCAGAATCGCTCATAAACAAACACTTGGACCGATTCTTGTCCACGATTCTTGTCCATTTTTGAGCTATTCTTGTCGACCTCTCCTCGGCTTTTTAACTATATACGGAGTTATAGAACTCCGATTCAAGCGATATTTATGGCGTTGGAAAGGTAAGACATGAGGCTACAAGTTCTATGTCTTGGGAAGAACCCATTTCTGCTTCTAATACAATCAGAATCGCTCATAAACAAACACTTGGACAGTTTCTTGTCCAACGATTCTTGTCCATTTTTGAAGCTATTCTTGTCGACCTCTCATCGCTTTGTAACTATATGCGGAGTTATAGAACTCCGATTCAAGCGATATTTATGGCGTTGGAAAGGTAAGACATGAGGCTACAAGTTCTATGTGTTGGGAAGAGCCCATTTTACGCTTCTAATACAATCGGGAATCGCTCATAAACAAACACTTGGACCCGTATTCTTGTCCAACGATTCTTGTCCATTTTTGAAGTTATTCTTGTCGACCTCTCCTCAGATTTTTAACTATATCTGGAGTTATAGAACTCCGATACAAGTGATATTTATGGCGTTGGAAAGGTAAGACATGAGGCTACAAGTTTGATGTTTTGGGAAGAAACCATTTCTGCCTCTAATATAGTCAAAATCCTTGATCAACAAACAGTTGGACCGTCTTGCCAATTCTTGTCCATTTTTGGTATTCTTGTCGACCTCTCATCGGTTTTGTAAATATATCAGGAGTTATAGAACTCAGGTTCAAGCGATATTTATGGCGTTGGAAAGGTAAGACATGAGGCTACAAGTTCTATGTCTTGGGAAGAACCCATTTACGCTTCTAATATAATCAGAATCGCTCATAAACAAACACTTGGACCGTTCTTGTCCAACGATTCTTGTCCATTTTTTGGCTTATTCTTGTCGACCTCTCCTCGGATTTTTAACTATATGCGGAGTTATAGAACTCCGATACAAGCGAAATTTGCGGCGTTGGAAAGGTAAGACATGAGGCTACAAGTTCTATGTCTTGGGAAGAACCCATTTCTGCTTCTAATATAGTTAGAATCACTCATAAACAAACACTTGGACCGTTACTGTCCAACAATTCTTGTCCATTTTTGAACTATTCTTGTCGACCTCTCATCGGCTTTGTAACTATATATCGGAGTTATAGAACTCCGATTCAAGCGATATTTATGGCGTTGGAAAGGTAAGACATGAGGCTACAAGTTCTATGTCTTGGGAAGAACCCATTTCGCTTCTAATATAGTCAAGAATCGCTCATAAACAAACACTTGGACCGTTAGTGTCCAACGATTCTTGTCCATTTTTTGGTATTCTTGTCGACCTCTCCTCAGATTTTTAACTATATCACGGAGTTATAGAACTCCGATCAAGCGAAATTTATGGCGTTGGAAAGGTAAGACATGAGGCTACAAGTTCTATGTTTTGGGAAGAACCCATTTACGCTTCTAATATAGTCGGAATTGCTCATAAACAAACACTTGGACCGTTCTGTCCACGATTCTTGTCCATTTTTGAAGCTATTCTTGTCGACCTCTCATCGGCTTTGTAACTATATCGGAGTTATAGAACTCGATTCAAGCGAAATTTATGGCGTTGGAAAGGTAAGACATGAGGCTACAAGTTCTATGTGTTGGGAAGAACCCATTTACGCTTCTAATATAATCGAATCGCTCATAAACAACCACTTGGACCGTTCTTGTCCAACGATTCTTGTCCATTTTTGAACTCTTGTCGACCTCTCCTCGGATTTTTAACTATATCGGAGTTATAGAACTCCGATTCAAGCGAAATTTATGGCGTTGGAAAGGTAAGACATGAGGCTACTAGTTCTATGTGTTGGGAAGAACCCATTTACGCTTCTAATATAATCGAGAATCGCTCATAAACAAACACTTGGACCGTTCTTGTCCAACGGATTCTTGTCCATTTTTTGAACTATTCTTGTCGACCTCTCCTCGGATTTTTAACTATATCGGAGTTATTGAACTCCGATCAAGCGAAATTTGTGGCGTTGGAAAGGTAAGACATGAGGCTACAAGTTCTATGTCTTGGGAAGAACCCATTTCTGCTTCTAATATAGTCGAGAATCGCTCATAAACAAACACTTGGACCGTTCTTGTCCAACGATTCTTGTCCATTTTTTGGCTATTCTTGTCGACCTCTCATCGGCTTTGTAACTATATGCGGAGTTATAGAACTCCGATTCAAGCGATATTTATGGCGTTGGAAAGGTAAGACATGAGGCTACAAGTTTTATGTTTTGGGAAGAACCCATTTCTGCCTCTAATATAGTCAAAATCCTTGATCAACAAACACTTGGACCGATTCTTGTCCAACGATTCTTGTCCATTTTTGAAGTATTCTTGTCGACCTCTCATCGGACTTTGTAACTATATGCGGAGTTATAGAACTCCGATTCAAGCGATATTTATGGCGTTGGAAAGGTAAGACATGAGGCTACAAGTTCTATGTCTTGGGAAGAACCCATTTCCGCTTCTAATACAATCAGAATCGCTTATAAACAAACACTTGGACCGATTCTTGTCCAACGATTCTTGTCCATTTTGATGCTATTCTTGTCTCGACCTCTCCTCGGATTTTTAACTATTTACGGAGTTATAGAACTCCGATCAAGCGAAATTTATGGCGTTGGAAAGGTAAGACATGAGGCTACAAGTTCTATGTCTTGGGAAGAACCCATTTCTGCTTCTAATACAATCAGAATCGCTCATAAACAAACACTTGGACAGTTATTGTCCAACGATTCTTGTCCATTTTTGAAGCTATTCTTGTCGACCTCTCATCGGCTTTGTAAATATATGCGGAGTTATAGAACTCCGATTCAAGCGATATTTATGGCGTTGGAAAGGTAAGACATGAGGCTACAAGTTCTATGTGTTGGGAAGAGCCCATTTACGCTTCTAATACAATCAGAATCGCTCATAAACAAACACTTGGACCGATTCTTGTCCACGATTCTTGTCCATTTTTGAGCTATTCTTGTCGACCTCTCCTCAGATTTTTAACTATATCCGGAGTTATAGAACTCCGATACAAGTGATATTTATGGCGTTGGAAAGGTAAGACATGAGGCTACAAGTTTGATGTTTTGGGAAGAAACCATTTCTGCCTCTAATATAGTCAAAATCCTTGATCAACAAACACTTGGACCGTTGGTCCCGATTCTTGTCCATTTTTGAACTATTCTTGTCGACCTCTCATCGGCTTTGTAAATATATCCGGAGTTATAGAACTCCGGTTCAAGCGATATTTATGGCGTTGGAAAGGTAAGACATGAGGCTACAAGTTCCATGTCTTGGGAAGAACCCATTTACGCTTCTAATATAATCGAATCGCTCATAAACAAACACTTGGACCGATTCTTGTCCAACGATTCTTGTCCATTTTTGAACTATTCTTGTCGACCTCTCCTCGGATTTTTAACTATATCCCGGAGTTATAGAACTCCGATACAAGCGAAATTTATGGCGTTGGAAAGGTAAGACATGAGGCTACAAGTTCTATGTCTTGGGAAGAACCCATTTACGCTTCTAATATAGTTAGAATCACTCATAAACAAACACTTGGACCGTTCTTGTCCAACAATTAGCTTGTCCTTTTTTGAGTATTCTTGTCGACCTCTCATCGGCTTTGTAACTATATCCGGAGTTATAGAACTCCGATTCAAGCGATATTTATGGCGTTGGGAAGGTAAGACATGAGGCTACAAGTTTTATGTTTTGGGAAGAAACCATTTCTGCCTCTAATATAGTCAAAATCCTTGATGAACAAACACTTGGACCGTTACTGTCCATTTTTGAACCGTATTCTTGTCGACCTCTCATCGACTTTGTAAATATATCTGGAGTTATAGAACTCCGATTCAAGCGATATTTATGGCGTTGGAAAGGTAAGACATGAGGCTACAAGTTCTATGTCTTGGGAAGAACCCATTTCTGCTTCTAATATAATCAGAATCGCTCATAAACAACCACTTGGACCGTTCTTGTCCAACGTTTCTTGTCCATTTTTGAGCTATTGCTTGTCGACCTCTCCTTAGATTTTTAACTATATCCGGAGTTATAGAACTCCGATTCAAGCGAAATTTATGGCGTTGGAAAGGTAAGACATGAGGCTACAAGTTCTATGTCTTGGGAAGAACCCATTTACGCTTCTAATATAATCAGAATCGCTCATAAACAAACACTTGGACCGTTCTTGTCCAACGATTCTTGTCCATTTTTGAAGCTTATTCTTGTCGACCTCTCCTCGGATTTTTAACTATATCTGGAGTTATAGAACTCAGATACAAGCGAAATTTGCGGCGTTGGAAAGGTAAGACATGAGGCTACAAGTTCTATGTCTTGGGATGATCCCATTTCTGCTTCTAATATAGTCAGAATCACTCATAAACAAACACTTGGACCGTTCTTGTCCAACGATTCTTGTCCATTTTTGAATTGTTATTCTTGTCGACCTCTCCTCGGTTTTGTAACTATATCTAGAGTTATAGAACTCCGATTCAAGCGATATTTATGGCGTTGGAAAGGTAAGACATGAGGCTACAAGTTTTATGTTTTGGGAAGAAACCATTTCTGCCTCTAATATAGTCAAAATCCTTGATCAACAAACACTTGGACCTGATTCTTGTCCATTTTTGAATTATTCTTGTCGACCTCTCATCGGCTTTGTAAATATATCCGGAGTTATAGAACTCCGATTCAAGCGATATTTATGGCGTTGGAAAGGTAAGACATGAGGCTACAAGTTCTATGTCTTGGGAAGAACCCATTTTCTGCTTCTAATACAATCGAATCGCTCATAAACAAACACTTGGACCGATTCTTGTCCAACGATTCTTGTCCATTTTTGAACTTATTCTTGTCGACCTCTCCTCAGATTTTTAACTATATTCGGAGTTATAGAACTCCGATCAAGCGAAATTTGTGGCGTTGGAAAGGTAAGACATGAGGCTACAAGTTCTATGTCTTGGGAAGAACCCATTTCGCTTCTAATACAATCGGAATCGCTCATAAACAAACACTTGAACCGTTCTTGTCCAACGATTCTTGTCCATTTTTGAAGTATTCTTGTCGACCTCTCATCGGCTTTGTAAATATATGCGGAGTTATAGAACTCCGATTCAAGCGATATTTATGGCGTTGGAAAGGTAAGACATGAGGCTGCAAGTTCTATGTGTTGGGAAGAGCCCATTTCTGCTTCTAATACAATCAGAATCGCTCATAAACAAACACTTGGACCGTTCTTGTCCAACGATTCTTGTCCATTTTTGAACTATTCTTGTCGACCTCTCCTCAGATTTTTAACTATATCGGAGTTATAGAACTCCGATACAAGTGATATTTATGGCGTTGGAAAGGTAAGACATGAGGCTACAAGTTTTATGTTTTGGGAAGAAACCATTTCTGCCTCTAATATAGTCAAAATCCTTGATCAACAAACAGTTGGACCGTTCTTGCCATTCTTGTCCATTTTTGAACTATTCTTGTCGACCTCTCATCGGTTTTGTAAATATATGGAGTTATAGAACTCCGGTTCAAGCGATATTTATGGCGTTGGAAAGGTAAGACATGAGGCTACAAGTTCCATGTCTTGGGAAGAACCCATTTCTGCTTCTAATATAATCAGAATCGCTCATAAACAAACACTTGGACCGTTCTTGTCCAACGATTCTTGTCCATTTTTGAGGTATTCTTGTCGACCTCTCCTCAGATTTTTAACTATATCCGGAGTTATAGAACTCCGATACAAGCGAAATTTATGGCGTTGGAAAGGTAAGACATGAGGCTACAAGTTCTATGTCTTGGGAAGAACCCATTTCTGCTTCTAATATAGTCAGAATCGCTCATAAACAAACACTTGAACCGTTCTTGTCCAACGATTCTTGTCCATTTTGAAATTCTTGTCGACCTCTCATCGGCTTTGTAAATATATCCGGAGTTATAGAACTCCGATTCAAGCGATATTTATGGCGTTGGAAAGGTAAGACATGAGGCTACAAGTTCTATGTCTTGGGAAGAACCCATTTCTGCTTCTAATATAATCAGAATCGCTCATAAACAAACACTTGGACCGTTAGTGTCCAACGATTCTTGTCCATTTTTGAACTATTCTTGTCGACCTCTCCTCAGATTTTTAACTATATCCGGAGTTATAGAACTCCGATCAAGCGAAATTTATGGCGTTGGAAAGGTAAGACATGAGGCTACAAGTTCTATGTTTTGGGAAGAACCCATTTACGCTTCTAATATAGTCGAATTGCTCATAAACAAACACTTGGACCAATTCTGGCCAACGATTCTTGTCCATTTTTGAAGCTATTCTTGTCGACCTCTCATCGGCTTTGTAACTATATCCGGAGTTATAGAACTCCCGATTCAAGGGAAATTTATGGCGTTGGAAAGGTAAGACATGAGGCTACTAGTTCTATGTGTTGGGAAGAACCCATTTCTGCTTCTAATATAATCAGAATCACTCATAAACAACCACTTGGACCGTTCTTGTCCAACGATTCTTGTCCATTTTTGAGCGTATTCTTGTCGACCTCTCCTCGGATTTTTAACTATATCCGGAGTTATAGAACTCCGATACAAGCGAAATTTATGGCGTTGGAAAGGTAAGACATGAGGCTACAAGTTCTATGTCTTGGGAAGAACCCATTTCTGCTTCTAATATAGTCAGAATCGCTCATAAACAAACACTTGGACCGTTACTATCCAACGATTCTTGTCCATTTTTGAAGCTATTCTTGTTGACCTCTACTCAGATTTTTAACTATATCGCGGAGTTATTGAACTCCGATCAAGCGAAATTTGTGGCGTTGGAAAGGTAAGACATGAGGCTACAAGTTCTATGTCTTGGGAAGAACCCATTTCTGCTTCTAATATAGTCGAGAATCGCTCATAAACAAACACTTGGACCGTTCTTGTCCAACGATTCTTGTCCTTTTTTGAGCTGTTATTCTTGTCGACCTCTCATCAGCTTTGTAACTATATCTGGAGTTATAGAACTCCGATTCAAGCGATATTTATGGCGTTGGAAAGGTAAGACATGAGGCTACAAGTTTTATGTTTTGGGAAGAAACCATTTCTGCCTCTAATATAGTCAAAATCCTTGATCAACAAACACTTGGACCGTTCTTGTCCAGATTCTTGTCCATTTTGAAGCTGTTCTTGTCGACCTCTCATCGGCTTTGTAAATATATCCGGAGTTATAGAACTCCGATTCAAGCGATATTTATGGCGTTGGAAAGGTAAGACATGAGGCTACAAGTTCTACGTCTTGGGAAGAACCCATTTTTGCTTCTAATATAGTCAGAATCGCTCATAAACAAACACTTGGACCGTTCTTGTCCAACGATTCTTGTCCATTTTTGAAGCTATTCTTGTCGACCTCTCCTCAGATTTTTAACTATATCCGGAGTTATAGAACTCCGATTCAAGTGAAATTTGTGGCGTTGGAAAGGTAAGACATGAGGCTACAAGTTCTATGTTTGGGAAGAACCCATTTCTGCTTCTAATATAGTCAGAATCGCTCATAAACAAACACTTGGACCGTTCTTGTCCAACGATTCTTTGTCCATTTTTGAACTATTCTTGTCGACCTCTCCTCGGATTTTTAACTATATCCGGAGTTATAGAACTCCGATACAAGCGAAATTTATGGCGTTGGAAAGGTAAGACATGAGGCTACAAGTTCTATGTCTTGGGAAGAACCCATTTCTGCTTCTAATATAGTTAGAATCACTCATAAACAAACACTTGGACCGTTCTTGTCCAACAATTCTTGTCCATTTTTGAAGCTATTCTTGTCGACCTCTCATCGGCTTTGTAACTATATGCGGAGTTATAGAACTCCGATTCAAGCGATATTTATGGCGTTGGGAAGGTAAGACATGAGGCTACAAGTTTTATGTTTTGGGAAGAAACCATTTACGCCTCTAATATAGTCAAAATCCTTGATGAACAAACACTTGGACCGACGATTCTTGTCCATTTTTGAGCTATTCTTGTCGACCTCTCATCGGCTTTGTAAATATATCACGGAGTTATAGAACTCCGATTCAAGCGATATTTATGGCGTTGGAAAGGTAAGACATGAGGCTACAAGTTCTATGTCTTGGGAAGAACCCATTTCTGCTTCTAATATAATCGAATTGCTCATAAACAACCACTTGGACCGTTCTTTGTCCAACGATTCTTGTCCATTTTTGAGCTATTACTTGTCGACCTCTCCTTAGATTTTTAACTATATCCGGAGTTATAGAACTCCGATTCAAGCGAAATTTATGGCGTTGGAAAGGTAAGACATGAGGCTACAAGTTCTATGTCTTGGGAAGAACCCATTTACGCTTCTAATATAATCGAGAATCGCTCATAAACAACCACTTGGACCGTTCTTGTCCAACGATTCTTCGTCCATTTTTGAGCTTATTCTTGTCGACCTCTCCTCGGATTTTTAACTATATATCTGGAGTTATAGAACTCAGATACAAGCGAAATTTGCGGCGTTGGAAAGGTAAGACATGAGGCTACAAGTTCTATGTTTGGGATGATCCCATTTCTGCTTCTAATATAGTCAGAATCACTCATAAACAAACACTTGGACCGTTACTGTCCAACAATTCTGTCCATTTTTGAATTATTCTTGTCGACCTCTCCTCGGCTTTGTAACTATATCTAGAGTTATAGAACTCCGATTCAAGCGATATTTATGGCGTTGGAAAGGTAAGACATGAGGCTACAAGTTTTATGTTTTGGGAAGAAACCATTTCTGCCTCTAATATAGTCAAAATCCTTGATCAACAAACACTTGGACCATACGCCAACGATTCTTGTCCATTTTTGAATTATTCTTGTCGACCTCTCATCGGCTTTGTAAATATATCGGAGTTATAGAACTCCGATTCAAAGCGATATTTATGGCGTTGGAAAGGTAAGACATGAGGCTACAAGTTCTATGTCTTGGGAAGAACCCATTTACGCTTCTAATACAATCGGAATCGCTCATAAACAAACACTTGGACGATTCTTGTCCAACGATTCTTGTCCATTTTTGTATCATTCTTGTCGACCTCTCCTCGATTTTTAACTATATCTGGAGGTTATAGAACTCCGATCAAGCGAAATTTGTGGCGTTGGAAAGGTAAGACATGAGGCTACAAGTTCTATGTCTTGGGAAGAACCCATTTCTGCTTCTAATACAATCAGAATCGCTCATAAACAAACACTTGGACCGTTCTTGTCCAACGATTCTTGTCCATTTTTGAAGCTATTCTTGTCGACCTCTCATCGGCTTTGTAAATATATCTGGAGTTATAGAACTCCGATTCAAGCGATATTTATGGCGTTGGAAAGGTAAGACATGAGGCTACAAGTTCTATGTGTTGGGAAGAACCCATTTCTGCTTCTAATACAATCAGAATCGCTCATAAACAAACACTTGGACCGTTCTTGTCCAACGATTCTTGTCCATTTTTGAACTATTCTTGTCTGACCTCTCCTCAGATTTTTAACTATATCTGGAGTTATAGAACTCCGATACAAGTGATATTTATGGCGTTGGAAAGGTAAGACATGAGGCTACAAGTTTTATGTTTTGGGAAGAAACCATTTCTGCCTCTAATATAGTCAAAATCCTTGATCAACAAACAGTTGGACCGATTCTTGTCCATTTTTGGTATTCTTGTCGACCTCTCATCGGCTTTGTAAATATATGCGGAGTTATAGAACTCCGGTTCAAGCGATATTTATGGCGTTGGAAAGGTAAGACATGAGGCTACAAGTTCCATGTCTTGGGAAGAACCCATTTCTGCTTCTAATATAATCGGAATCGCTCATAAACAAACACTTGGACCGTTCTTGTCCAACGATTCTTGTCCATTTTTGAAGCTATTCTTGTCGACCTCTCCTCAGATTTTTAACTATATCTGGAGTTATAGAACTCCGATACAAGCGAAATTTGCGGCGTTGGAAAGGTAAGACATGAGGCTACAAGTTCTATGTCTTGGGAAGAACCCATTTCTGCTTCTAATATAGTCAGAATCGCTCATAAACAAACACTTGGACCGATTCTTGTCCAACGATTCTTGTCCATTTTTGAAGTATTCTGCTTGTCGACCTCTCATCGGCTTTGTAACTATATACGGAGTTATAGAACTTCGATTCAAGCGATATTTATGGCGTTGGAAAGGTAAGACATGAGGCTACAAGTTCTATGTCTTGGGAAGAACCCATTTACGCTTCTAATATAATCGGAATCGCTCATAAACAAACACTTGGACCGTTCATTGTCCAACGATTCTTGTCCATTTTTGAAGCATTCTTGTCGACCTCTCCTCGGATTTTTAACTATATCGGAGTTATAGAACTCCGATCAAGCGAAATTTATGGCGTTGGAAAGGTAAGACATGAAGCTACAAGTTCTATGTTTTGGGAAGAACCCATTTACGCTTCTAATATAGTCAGAATCGCTCATAAACAAACACTTGGACCGTTCTTGGCCACTGTTCTTGTCCATTTTTGAAGCTCTATTCTTGTCGACCTCTCATCAGCTTTGTAACTATATCTGGAGTTATAGAACTCTGATTCAAGGGAAATTTATGGCGTTGGAAAGGTAAGACATGAGGCTACTAGTTCTATGTGTTGGGAAGAACCCATTTCTGCTTCTAATATAATCAGAATCACTCATAAACAACCACTTGGACCGATTCTTGTCCAACAATTCCTGTCCATTTTTGAGCATTCTTGTCGACCTCTCCTCGAGATTTTTAACTATATCGGGGTTATAGAACTCCGATACAAGCGAAATTTGCGGCGTTGTAAAGGTAAGACATGAGGCTACAAGTTCTATGTCTTGGGAAGAACCCATTTCTGCTTCTAATATAGTCAGAATCGCTCATAAACAAACACTTGGACCGTTACTATCCAACAGTTACTGTCCATTTTTGAACTGTTACTGTTTGACCTCTACTCAGATTTTTAACTATATCTGGAGTTATTGAACTCCGATCAAGCGAAATTTGTGGCGTTGGAAAGGTAAGACATGAGGCTACAAGTTCTATGTCTTGGGAAGAACCCATTTCTGCTTCTAATATAGTCAGAATCGCTCATAAACAAACACTTGGACCGTTACTTGTCCAACAAGTTCTGTCCTTTTTTGAACTATTCTTGTCGACCTCTCATCAGCTTTGTAACTATATCCGGAGTTATAGAACTCCGATTCAAGCGATATTTATGGCGTTGGAAAGGTAAGACATGAGGCTACAAGTTTTATGTTTTGGGAAGAAACCATTTCCGCCTCTAATATAGTCAAAATCCTTGATCAACAAACACTTGGACCGTTATTCTTGTCCATTTTTGAACTGTTACTGTCGACCTCTCATCGGCTTTGTAAATATATCCGGGTTATAGAACTCCGATTCAAGCGATATTTATGGCGTTGGAAAGGTAAGACATGAGGCTACAAGTTCTACGTCTTGGGAAGAACCCATTTTTGCTTCTAATATAGTCAGAATCGCTCATAAACAAACACTTGGACCGTTACTGTCCAACAGATTCTGTCCATTTTTGAACCGTAATTCTTGTCGACCTCTCATCGGCTTTGTAACTATATCTGGAGTTATAGAACTCCGATTCAAGCGATATTTATGGCGTTGGAAAGGTAAGACATGAGGCTACTAGTTCTATGTGTTGGGAAGAACCCATTTCTGCTTCTAATATAATCAGAATCGCTCATAAACAAACACTTGGACCGTTACTGTCCAACAATTACTGTCCATTTTTGAACTGTTATCTGTCGACCTCTCCTCAGATTTTTAACTATATCTGGAGTTATAGAACTCCGATCAAGCGAAATTTATGGCGTTGGAAAGGTAAGACATGAAGCTACAAGTTCTATGTTTTGGGAAGAACCCATTTCTGCTTCTAATATAGTCAGAATTGCTCATAAACAAACACTTGGACCGTTACTGGCCACCTGTTACTGTCCATTTTTGAAGCTCATTCTTGTCTGACCTCTCATCAGCTTTGTAACTATATCTGGAGTTATAGAACTCTGATTCAAGCGAAATTTATGGCGTTGGAAAGGTAAGACATGAGGCTACTAGTTCTATGTGTTGGGAAGAACCCATTTCTGCTTCTAATATAATCAGAATCGCTCATAAACAACCACTTGGACACGTTCTTGTCCAACGATTCTTGTCCATTTTTGCTTGTTCCTGTCGACCTCTCCTCGGATTTTTAACTATATCTCGGAGTTATAGAACTCCGATACAAGCGAAATTTGCGGCGTTGGAAAGGTAAGACATGAGGCTACAAGTTCTATGTCTTGGGAAGAACCCATTTCTGCTTCAATATAGTCAGAATCGCTCATAAACAAACACTTGGACCGTTACTGTCCAACGATTCCCGTCCATTTTTGAGCTATTCTTGTTTGACCTCTCCTCAGATTTTTAACTATATCACGGGTTATTGAACTCCGATCAAGCGAAATTTATGGCGTTGGAAAGGTAAGACATGAGGCTACAAGTTCTATGTCTTGGGAAGAACCCATTTCGCTTCTAATATAGTCAGAATCGCTCATAAACAAACACTTGGACCGTTCTTGTCCA